>MU842884.1:0-51529 GCA_030867305.1 Colletotrichum zoysiae | reverse complement strand
CCCCCCCCCCCCCCTCTACCATCCTCCGTATACTAATACATTATTGTGTTGAGTATTAGGCATGATACTTATACTGTGTTTTTTAAACTGTATCTATATTACGGTGTACCTGGCGACCTCACGAGGAACCAACTGCCTTGAAACCTGTACCCTAGTATACTAATACATGAAATAATACCCACTCTAATCTGGACGACCGCGTCCTGTTTCGCGGCCTTCTTTTCAGGCCGGAAACCGGACGGAAGCAAGGGCCGAGGTGAAGAATGCGGCGCCGGGGCCGCCTCCACCGTCTGGAATGGAGGGGGAGGGTCTTCCCCTCCTAGCCTCAAGGCCGATCCCTTTCCTCAACTCCCACCGTTGCGAGGCTGTGGCATTCAATACAAGTCCCTCGGGGACACTCATCGGTCTCGCCCGGTTGGCTGGATTTTTTAGATTTTTTTTCATCTCCTGCTTTTCGTTCGAACCCACCCCCCTTCCGCCTCGGTCTCGACCTCCAGAGACCACTCGTCAGAATGTCTTGCCCCCTCTACCCCCTCCCGTTCGGAGGTCTGGGCCGAGGGGGGCAACTTTTTCCGGGCTAGCAGCGCAGCATTCCGGTTGTTTGCTTCTTCTGCTTCAGCCAGAGGGCTCGCTCCTTCTTTGGAAGCACCCCCCACCCCCGGGGTCTCCTCTGGACTGTAGTTCTTGAAATGGGATGCTGATATCGAATTCCCCCCCCCTCTTCCGTCCGCTAGACGGGTCCAGAATCATCGCATCTTCTATGCCTTTGGACTGGTGGAGAGCAGCTGGCCCGCGTATCATGCGTGGAGAATCAGAGGTCGCCGCCTGTCCACACGAGGCTCGAATAAGGAGGAGGTCGGGGAGGGGGAGAAAAGTCTTGGGATCAATGGGGCCCTCGGGGGCCACACGGCATCGGCGTGGCATTCCTCGCCATATGCGAGGGCGGGCGGTGATGGTGTGTTCGACCCGGGCCAGCGACCTCGTGGTCCGCGTTGGTTCGCGCATGGCCGTGATGCCGTGCCTGGGGTCGGTGTAAGGGATGCGGCGAGGGCGAGAGGTTATAAGGACCGAGGTCTCAGGAATATCGGAGGGCGAGTCTGTAGTGGCGCTACCCTCTCTCTTTCTCTCCGTCTATTGTCGCCAACAACCAAGGTCTTTCGTTCTATCGATAATCCGATCACCAGCCCCCCCCCCCCCCCCCCTCTCGCTCTTTTCTCCTCTCGTTGCTCGGGAGCGGTGATCACTTACACGTTCCCTTACTGATCAACACGGCCGATATCGAATAGAGAGCAAGGAGGAAGTAAAGAAGGGTGCGTGGCAAAGCTAGGGAAAGATGGCTTACGGCCTGTTGCACTCATACTTTGGCGCCAACTTCGTTTCCGACTTCAACTTTGTCAACTTCGACGACCCGTCCAACGGCTTTGTAAGGTACGTGCGCTTCCCAACTCACAACCCGACACGTGCCCGCCGGTGGGAGGAAGAGCCGAGACCGAGAACGCATCTTGGCTGATGACAAACTCCGGGGGCGCAACAGATACCAGAGCCAACCAGATGCCCTCGCACAGAGCCTCTACTCGATCAACCCCGACACGCAGGCCGTGACGCTGGGCGTCGACAGCACCAACGTCTACGGCCTCGATGAAGGGCGGCCGAGCTTGAGGCTGGAGAGCAAGACGCGATATAACCATGGCCTGTTCATCGGCGACTTTGCGCACATGCCGTCGTCCGTCTGTGGGCTGTGGCCAGCATGTAAGTCGAACGGGGACTTTCCCTCCGTGAAACCTTCCTCCAGTGTGGGAGGGAGTCGACTGGCGGTGAGGTGCGTCGGCTGACATGATCGGGAAAAAGTCTGGATGTACGGTACGGACAACTGGCCTGTGGATGGTGAGATTGATATCATTGAGGGCGCGAACCAAGCCACCATGAATATAATCTCTGGACACACGTACGTCACACCTCCCCACGCCATCATCGTCACTGCCAGACTGATATGAGACACAGCACGGAAGGATGCCGTCTGCCGGACGCGCCAGAAGCCGACGGCGAACCGCTGCTCCGAGACTGCGAAAGTCCAGGTGTAAGTCTGCCCCGTTCCCCGTCTCTCCCTCCGATCCGCCCCCGGTTCTCGCTGACGTGCGCCAAACAGACCACCAACAACGCCGGTTGCAACTACGTGCCCCCGGCGTCGCACCCGCACACCTACGGCGACTCCTTCAACGCCGTCGGCGGCGGCGTCTACGCCCTCGAGTGGACCTCGGAGGCCATCCGCGTCTGGCACTGGCCGCGGCAGGTCATCCCCAGCGACATCGTCGCCAAGACACCCGACCCGTCCACATGGGGCCTGCCGACGGCGCTGTTCGGGACGTCGAGCTGCGACGTGGACCGGTACTTCAGAAATATGAGCCTTGTGATTCAGACGGTAAGCCAACGGTGACGGGAGCGGGGGTGTTCCCTCGCGACTCTCATGAGCCGGGAGGCTTGGGGTTAGTGGGGATGCGTGTACAGTACTGACGCGAGCCTCCGACGAGCAGAACTTCTGTGGTGATTACGCCGCCACCATATGGGGCAGTGACGGAGACACCTGCAACCAGCGGGCCCCGACTTGCGTCGAATACGTGGCGAACAACCCCGGTGCCTTTAGTAACGCGTGAGTGTTCAAGTACTGGCAGCAGGAGTTCTTGGCTGACATGAAGCAAAGATACTGGGAGGTCAACTACATCGACGTGTACCAGATGAGCGCGGTCAATGGCACGGGTCCAGTGGAGCCGACGACGACGACGACCATCGAGATCACGTCCACGATTTACCGGACAGTGCCGAATCCCGCCACCATGACGACGATCATGACGCAGAACGGCACCATGCTCGTCTCCTCCATGAGTAGCAGCAGCAGCAGCAGCAGCAGCCCGGCGGGCCCGACGGCCACGGCCCCGCCGAGCCCGTCCACCGACCCCATCGTCCCGGGGCGCGATCCGGCCACCGTCGGCGAGTACGCGTACCTCGGCTGCTACGGCTCCACGACCGGGTTCCAGACATTCTTGCTCAGAGCCTCGCCGTCGGACTTGACGGTCGAGAAGTGTGTCGATCTGTGCAGGCCTGGTAGATATGCCGCCGTCCGTGGAAGGTGAGAACCTGCCTGACCCCCCATTGGTGAAACCGAACGAGCCCGGCGCTGACGACCCAACCCCTAGCCAATGCTTCTGCGCGGAGGTCCTCGACCCGGACACCAGAGCCGAGACGGACCGCGGGCGCTGCGACATCCCCTGCCCGGGCAACAGCGAGCAGTTCTGCGGCGGCACCGCCGGCGTCTCGCCGGCCCCCTCGCGCCTCATGCACCTCCACCGCCGTGCCGCGCCGGTCAATTACCTGCTCACCGTCTACGGCCGCGCCTCCGACGACGCACCGGCACCGGCGCCGCCGCTGGGAGACCCCGAGCCCCACCCGCCCTCGACCTCGACGCTTGTGACGACCATCACGTACACCACGCTCTACCCGACCGACCCCGCTTCTCTGGTCCCCGTGGAGTACCACACGACGATCCTGGTGGCCGTGTGCAACAAATACTGCGGCGACAGGGCCCCGGCGGCGGTCCGCATGCCGCTGACGACGACGATGGCCTCGTGCAACGCGTGCGGCGCGGACGGCGCGAGCCAGGTCACGCTGACGGTGCCGTTGCAGATCGCCGCCGTGCCGTTGACGACGGAGGCGACGGGGTACTGGCCGACGGGCGGACAGTCGACTGTGGCCCTTCCCGGAGGTCCGGCCGGGACACCCGCGCCGTCGCTGGTTCTGACCAGCGCCGCGGCGGGTGGGAGCCGTGCGTGGGCTGTGCGTCTGGGAGTGGCCATCGCGATGGCGCGCTTCGTGTTGATGTTCCTTTGATGGGTAATAGGCATCACTGGCGGGTCGGTAGGGCTGGTTCCCGGGAGCATTTGGCCGAGTATTTGAACCTACCCTCTCCCTTTTACTGCGATTTTCTTCTTCTTCTTCCTTTCCTACACGTTCATTAGCATAGACATCGTCATGATACCACACCAGCGCAACGGGCGCATGCATTTACTAGTACTAGTTCTATACAGATAGATGGCAACGAGTTGTCCGTTGGTCACAGGTCCACAACCTCCACCGGGTTCCCCAGCCGTCCCGTGTTTCCGTACATCTGGGCGGCATTCACCATGAGACCGCTGGTGTTGCCGCCGGGCCCAACCATGACCAGCTTCCACACAACGCCGTGCACGGCGTAGCCCAGCACGCGGAGAGCTTCGGTCCAGCCTGAGTGCGGAAAGAAGTCACGGATGAGGCCGCGCGGGCGCTTGGACAGGAGGGCCTCGTAGGCGCGCTGACACTCGTCAAAGTGGACGGCCTCGCGGCCGTGGCCCCAGTGCACGTGGCCGAAGACGTGCAGCTTCGGGCGCACTCGCCAGACCTCTTGGAGGAGGCCGGGGCAGCCAAGGCCCAGATCCAAGTGGTTTTTCTGTAGATGCGTTAGGGAAATGCCTTCAGATACGAATTGAGACGGGGGACGACGGACTGGCGGAGCGTGGGTGATCAAGATGTCTGTGTCGATCGGGATGGTGTTAGTCCAGGGTGGCGATGCGCGGTCGTATTGAAAGGCCATCTCGGAGCCGCCGCAAACCGGGATGTCGGGGGCGCCGTATATCTTGAGGCGGCGCCCGCCCTTGAACTCCAGCGTCACAGCGTCGCGGACGAGGTAGCGGATGCCCTTGAAATCGAGGGTCCTGCCGCGGTCTTCGGCCGAGCGGGCGCTGGGGTCGAAGTAGCTGTCATGGTTACCGCAGACGAGGATCTTGTGCTGGTGGGGCTGGGCGGCGAGCCAGTCGATCTGGGCCTGGATGTCGTCGGCGGTTCCCGCGTTGGTGAGGTCGCCGGCGTGGATAAGGAGGTCTCCGTTAGGGATGGCGACGTTGGTGTGATCGTGAGTGTCGGAGATGCATACGATGCGAATGGCGGGCTTGTCGCGGGGTGGAACGAACGGGCGGCCACGGAGGAAAAGGGCGATTTTATAGATTATTGTGACGATGAGGTGCAGAGGTGAGATGAGGAGGGAATCGAGCAGTGTTGGGGGCTCCCAGTCGTTCTTGCGACTGAGTCGGAGGGCTGTGAGGAGGCCCATCGGAGGCGAGAGGCGTGACGTCTCTTTGCCTGGGAACACCTTGAACGAGTGCCTTGTCGAGAGGAGGCCAATCGAAGTTATACAGACGACGTTGTGACAGACAGGGCGGGTGAAATACGGTGAGCTGTCGTCGAGGTCGGTTGGAGCTCGGGTCACATTGGACGGATCTTCACATGGGAGCTCCGAGCTGAAACCCCACCACCGATGACAGCACCAGCACCTCATTGGAATGAATGCAATTACCTACCTAGTTGGGAGGACCGACCGGCAGCTGGCTGGCGTGGTGGGGACGAGATGCGTGCTTACGTAATGGAGGATTGATTCAGCCATGCACTTCCACTATGTACCTAGCGTGCCGAAGATAGGGGCGTAGAACCCGGGCGGGGAAGCCCAGTCTGCGGGGCGGCAACTTCACTGTTGCCCCCTGACCCGGTATGAATTGGGATGTTGTGAAATCAGATACGGGGGGGACTCACCCATCTCAACAGGGCGCACAGCTGCTTGTCAATCATCTTTTATATTGTAGTTTCCCTTGCATCTTTCTCTCGGAATATCCGACGTCCATCTCATCTCGAAGAACATATCTCATAAATATCTACACACAAGGGACAGCTCTCTTCAAAGCCACTGAGAACCACCGAGCAGCTGCTCAACCGACTTTGGATCGATCTCGCCTATAGCTGACGCTCTCTCTCGATTCGATCCCGTATCTGTTCACCATGTCAAAAGAAATCCCAGCCAATTTCAAGTCCGTCTTCGACGCCAAGACGGGCGAGGAACGGATCAAGGCCTGGCTTGACCTCGACAAAGACGACGCAGGCAACTTCGCGTCCAGCGTACGTTTTTCAACCCCCCCCCCTTAAGACGCGCGCCGCGATGCCGCAGCTGACACGGGCCCAAGAGCTGGATGGGCCCCCTGACCCCCTCCATATCCCTCGTCTCCACGTCCCTGGCGCCGGCCCCGTCCGCCACCTTCGCCTTCACCGTCCGCCCGGAGCACTGCAACCGCTCCGGCAACCTCCACGGCGGCGCCGCCGCCACCCTCTTCGACGCCCTCACCACCATGGCCCTGGCCCTCGTCAACGACCGGCCGGGCTACTGGCAGCTCCTCGGCGTCTCCCGCACCCTCGCCTGCAGCTACCTCCGCCCGGCCCCCGCCGGCGAGGAGTGCCTCGTCGAGTGCGAGATCGTCCAGGTCGGCAGGCTGCTGTGCCACCTGCGCGGGACCCTCCGCCGGAAGCGCGACGGCTCCGTGCTCGCCACGTGCGAGCACCACAAGTTCAACACGGACCCGCCGGCAAGCAAGCTGTGAAGGAAAAGGGAGGGGGGGGGGGATGGAAAAGAGGTTTATTAATTTTTTTCTTTTCTTTTTTCCCGTTTCAGCAATCTATTTTATAAATGTCGTCGTGACAGAATCGAAAAGACAAAGACTTGTTACATTGTATCCAGAATAGTACAGCGGGAACGACCAAAAAAATCCATTTCGGAAACCTCTATTCCCCCCCCCCCCACCACCGCCCGCTCGCCTATCACTGGTCGACCAGGTGGTGCCCGTGGAACACGAGGTCCACGAGGTCCGGGTCCGGGGCCGCCAGCGCCATCAGGTCCTGCACCAGGTCCTCCTCGCTCATGTCCTCGTCCTCCTCGTCCTCGCCCCACTCGCCCACCACGTAGTCCTCGTCGTCGTCCTCGTCGCTCGCCAGCTCCGCGTCGAAGTCCATGATGGGCATGAAGTCCCGGAACGTGATTCGCTTCTCGTCGTCTTCCCTCGGGCTCGGGGCCCGGTCCGACACCTTGAAGAAGGCGCTGGGCCCGCAGGGGCCGTGGGGGTCGTAGTCCCTGTTCGCACTTTGAGTAAGCATACAGAGCGGCCTCATTGCCATCGGCAAGGAGAGAAGAAGGAGGAGGAGGAGGAGGAGGAGCAGGAGGGGGGCCGTACGTGTCAAACCAGTGTCCCATGACGCCGCGGGCCGATCCCACGCCCCCGATCTGGATTCCCTCGCTGCGCCACCGCGCGTGGCCGTTGAAGACGGAGAACGTCGTCCACCTCACCTCGCCCTCCTTGGTCAAGCGTACGGTGCCTTTCACTGCTGATCAGAATGAGAATGATTAACGACCAACCGCCGCCCAGCCTTCGTTCGATCGATCGTTCGTTCGTTCCCCTCCTTTCGGGGCATAAAAACAACCGCGAGGCAAAGAAAAGCGAGCGCATTGCGAAAAAAACCAAAAAAACCAAGCAAAGAAACGTACCTCGGAGGTTGGAGTTGGCGTTCTCGTCCCACGAGTCGTCCACCGACCGCGAGACGCCATAAAAGTGCACCACGGGGAGCCCCTTGCCGTCGTCCTCGCCGGGCGGCTGCACGTCGGTGACGTGCACCTTCATGACGATGATGCGCGTCGCCTCGCCCACGTCGAAGGGGGGCCGCGGGGCGTCGTGCGGCGTCGCGTCGCCGATGGGGAAGTTGAAGCTGAAAAAGTCGTTGTAGTCGACGAAGCAGACCACCTGGTTTTTGTCGCTCGGATGGTAAGCAACCTCGTTCCCATGGCGCGCGCGCTTGAGCAAAGGAGGGGGGGGGGGGGACTCACCCTCAGCCACGTCCCGGCGACGCCGTACGGGTCCTGAAGATCCAGGTCCTGGATCCCCCGGCTCGGCGACGGCACGTAGCTCCTCGCCCACGACCCGGCGAACGGCCTCTCCCACAGGTTGGCAAACACCCTCGCCGTCAGCCTCTGCAGCCGGATGTTGCTCCCGAGCACGACCATGACGGCCTCGACCTTTTCCCAGTCCACCCGCCCCGACCCGTCCCCCATGAACGGGCCCCACTCGGTCCTGTCTGTGTTCTGCCGCAGGTCGTACACCTTGGCCGCGGCGTACGGGTACACGCGCGTCGACCGCGTGCGGCCGTAGTTCAGCAGCGGCCGGCCGTACAGGCAGTGCAGCTTGGCGCTGCGCTGGTGCGTCTCGTCGGGCACGGACGGCAGCCTGAGCGGCTTCACCTCGCCGCGCGCGCGCTCGTAGATGAAGGAGCGGCCCATGAAGGTCAGGCGCGCGGGCTCCTCGCGGAAGATGCGGGCAAGGGCGGCGGCGTTGCGGGACACGGCGTGTGTGCCGGCGTCGTTCTGCGTCTCGCCCGTCGGGGACGCGTGCTTGAGGAGCCTGTCGACCGTCTCGTACACAAAGGGCAGTTCATGGGCCTAGCACACGGTGCGCGTTGATGAGCCGTCTGGAACCGGATGCGACGGTGGGTCTCACTGGAGGAAAAGGCATCTGTTATATCTCACCTGCTCGTGGACTTTCTTGTCGGCGCAGAGGATTTCGAGCCTGACAAAATCGTGCACCTCCCTTTCCCAGTCAATGTCCTCATCAGTGTGCGGTGGGGGTGTGTCCTGCGACGGCGGTCAGAAGGCCGATCGATGCCAGCTCCGGCGATTTTGCCAAGCGATGATGATGAGATGTCATACCAGGGTGCTCAAGTACACGTCTTTACAAAGTTTTTGGTTCCCCCTTACAAAGTCGTGCAGGAACCGACACGTGCGGGGGATACGTCCCAGGTCGCGGGGCTCAAGGCCCGAGAATATGTGATGCAGGATCTCGGCCGGCAGCAAATTGAGATGCAACATGCCGCACGACGCCCCGTTAGGGTCGCCTGATGTCGCCATGTCTCTTTCCCTCGGCGGGCGGGCGGGCAGGCAGGCAGGCAGGCAGGCAAGCGGCCTTGGCTGTGTCGTTTAAGATTCGCGAGGGATTATCAACAAAATCAGGGTGTGACAGAGATCTGGTTCGACGAGCGGGACGCTCCCTCAGATCTGGTGGCGGGCCTGGGTTGTAGTTGGTGAGAGGTGGGAAGGAAAGCCAAACCGCCGTCGGATCGGAAGCTTAAACCTACGTCGCACCTGGTTGGTCCACGCACTCGTGATGTGCGGGGAAGATTGGGGAGCTTGTGAACCCGCGCGGTGCTAAAGGGACGGACGGCCGAGGGCTGAGGTAAGCTCCGACGTGCGTAGGTAGGTAGGTAGGTAGGTACCTGGTAGGTATTGTATCAGCCCAGTGGGGACGGGCGGCTAGGTGGCCGGATGAGCCAAGTTCACGCCGCTGGGTTACGTTCTCTCTCTCTCTCTCTCTCCTCTCCCTGACGCTGGAAACTTCAGTCTTCATGCTTTCTCGGGCAGCCCATTCTGACCTCGAGCCTGCTGCGTGCATGCGCTGTCTAGTCAGACAGCCGCCAATACATACGCACAGAATGCACCAAGTACACTTAGTACAATCATCATGACGTAGGTACCTAGGTAGACAGGGTAGTGAGTGCTGTCAGGTACCTACCTACCTAAGGTAAGCAAGCATGCCCCACACGGCGTCCGGAGCGGTCGATGAACCCACTCGGACCCGGATCCGACCCGCCCGGAAGGCCGAGCAGTCGGTGCACCAACTCCACAACCATCAGCGAGTGGGCAACCTTGGGGAAAGCAACAAGTCATGTGCGACAAAAGTAACGCATTTTTCATAAAGAAAATGTACTATCCGAGGCCTGGTGTCCTCTTTATCCGCACCAAATGCTGCCATTATATCGCAAACAAAACGTGACGCTTTCGTGGGGAGCGTATCACAGGGGTATAGATACAACAATGCGGCATATAGGAAAATGCACAAGAAACTCGGCCACCTTGGCCCCGTCCCCTCCCATGCTACATCGTCGTCACGGCGTCCTGATATCCTCCTATAAATACGATACCGAGGGGAGGTATATTTTCAAGTCGAGCCCTCCTGTCGTCAAAGCACCGTCATACGTAATAATACCCTTCGCCAAGGGCAGATATCCCTGCCCGCCCAACTCGGAAGAGAGAGAAAAAAAGAGATCCGTTGTCTCGTCAATGCGGCTTTGGCGTCGTCAATCACATCGTGACGGCTCCAGTGTTCAGCTGAAGACAGTTGTTGAGAAGGTTGGCACCCTCGTGCAAGAGCTCCCAGCGCGTGGTTCCAAACGAGTCCTTCAGGACCAACAACAGCGCAGTGTTGGTGTTGACTCCTTTCATCACCTTGAGATCGTCGGGTGAGTTCGCGCCTCCATATTTCGTCAGGTATTCCCGCATTTGGTACACCTGTTCCTGCTTAGTCCCCGGCACCGGTGTCCCGGGGCAAGGGCCTTCCAGGGCAAAGCCGTAGCACCAGACGACAAGGGCGGCAAAATACAGGACCCACGGTCTGTTGAGAAGCACGTCGTCGCGCGCCGTATAAGGCTCGTCGTACTTGTAACCGTTGGCCTGCGGCGAGTGGCCCCCGTCGGGCATGAGGACGGAGCTCAGAAACTTCAGTGCGTAGAACGTGGCGTCCCGGGCCTTGGCCGATGGAGCCCAGAAATCTCTCATCCTTCTCTGTGCGCTGTTGAGGTCCTGTTGCCCAATGGCCCTTCCCAGGAGCCTTTTCGCCCTAGCAAAGATTTGGCAGTCAACAATGTCAACGTGCATCGCCATGTGGGCCAGATGATGCAACACCGTCCGGCTTTCAAAGACAACGTTGGCATCGTTCTTCTTCGCAGAGTCGTACCGGTAAGGATCGGAAGAGCCTTCCGTCCCCTCCAGCGACTCGTCGAAATCTTTCTTCCAGGCGTCGAAGGCTCTGGTCAGAGTACCTCGCCACTTGTCTCGGCCACCCAACGCCTGAGACACGCCGCCGCCGAGCACGTTGACCTGGAGGTCCCTTTGGTTCATGTGCCAGCTGACGCTGAGAAGACCGGCCATGAGAACCATGCGGCCGAAAGGGTTGGTTTGCACCCCGTGCCCGCTGAGTGTCCGTTTCAACCCTTCCAGGAAAGAAATGGGCTTGACCCCGTTCGACAGGAGGTTGGACTCAATCCTGCCGACTTCTGCGCCACTCGTGGCCTTCCACAAAGCTTCGTCACAAGGCAGTGGAAGCCTCATTTCATGAGTGACCATCACCGTGGAGTGCCCAAACATTGTGGCGTGGATCGAGTCGATGACAAATGCCGCAAAGGCGGCCCGTCTGGTCGACTCGTTGGTGATCCAGTGGTTCCACCATTCATCTGCGGTGTGAGCCACGCCTGATGTCGAGGAGTGGCGAGAGCCGTTCGTCTTGTCGTCTCGAGGATTGGGTGGCGAATCGAGGGATGACTTGCCAATCAGCGATCGTCCACGGCGCATCAGGGTGATGGTTGTCGCATGATGGATGTGGGCCCTCTCGTGCAGCTCTCTCGTCGAGTACATCTTCTCGTAGAGTTCCAGGAGGAGAAGTGTCTGGAACACCCACAGCTTGGCGGGAGGTCTGAAGTTCGGGTCCATGAATATTTCCCATCGAAGATGCCAGGCCAAGAAGTTGGACAACTGTGCCCCGGCCTTTGTGACCTTCTGCCCGTGAGTCTTATCGAGGCAGGCCGCGCCGATTGTCATCATCGCAAGCAACAGCAGGTTGGGTGTTCTATCGGGAGAGAAAGTTGGCTTGTGAAGAATGGGGATCTGGTCGCTGAAATGGACCCAGTACGACCCGATGTATGCCTGCATCATTCGTTTGCTGAGCATATGGTCGCCATCGCTGCGATCGCCCTCCAGGATGCTGTCACGCTGCCGCAACGCCGGAGCTTGGTCGTTCTCGTGAAACCTCTGGTTGATGAACTCGTAGATCTCCTGGCTCTTTTCCTCGGAGATTGTGGCCTCTGGAAGGTTCTGATCGAGCAGGTTGTTGACGGCCATTACCTGCTGAGGGCCCGAGGGGAAATAGCCCGCCGGCACGCTCTCTGCCCCTACATATGGGACGCTATAAGAGTTTTGCACCTCCCCATAGCTATGCATGGTTAGCCAAGGCTCGTGTCTTCACACACACACACACACACACACACTGGTGCAGACTCACTTGTTTACGTACCCTGGAGCTACCATGTGGCCCATTGGCGAGCCTTCCCCTTGTTGCGTGTTGAACAAATAGGCGACAAAGTCTTCGGGGATCGTGACGTATGGCGATTTGCTCAATACACTGTCGGTTCCAAAGACCGGAATCGTCCCGGGCATGGACATCTGGTCAAGCAACATCATCTCGCCCGATTGTTGGGGGTGGCTCTGCTCCGAGTATTCTGCAGAGGTGGTCGGCGCGTACGTTTGGCCCTCCCGAGGTCCGTTTCCCGCCCCGTTGGAGAAATCAGAGGGCGGCAGGTTGAAGGCGGGGAAGTTTTGCTGGTTGGTGTACGTCACAGGTTGAGGGTTGCTGTGCGGTTGGCCATGGTAGCCGCTTTGACTTGGAGCCGGGGACATGTAGGCTCCGTTCGCTTGAACCGTCGGCCCCGGCCCGTTCTGCGACTGCTGCGGAGGCCTATGGGCCTGGAGACCCCCATAACTGTTGTCGCGATGCATGTAGCTGTCCATGGAACCGGGATGCGCGCCCATGGGGTATCCGGGGGGGGTATTGGTTGCCTGGGCAAACGGGCTACCAGAAGCATCTTTGGGGGACCGATACTGCATCTGAGCCTGCCGCACGTTGGCGAATCCGGTGCCCGGTCGACTGGTCTCGGGCGAGGCAGACCCTGGCAGCGGAAACGGAGGCCGATCTGTGGTAGGAGACAGGTGGCTCATCAGTGAATCTTTGCGATTCAAAGCAGACCCTTTGGCCGTGTGGCGGTCTCTGTGACGGTTACACAGGTCGAGCCGCACAAAGGTGCGGCTGCAGTCGGGAAAGTCACAGGCATATATCTGCTTGGGTGTGTGGTTCAGCTGGTGACGATACCTGGGAAATGGTTAGTTAAACAAACATCAAGTCCCCAAGCCTGCACCGTCAGACGTACAAATGCTCTGCCCGGGAGTAGCTTTTCCCACAGCCCTCTTGGGGGCATTCGAACTTCTTGTCCAGGCCTTTGCGACTCCTCCGTCTCTTCCTTGCAGGGCCGCCATCCGAATTGGAAGAGCCAGCTTTGCCTTCGTCACCGTCGGCCTCGTCATCATCCATGATGTCGACATCCTTCTCTTCAGAAACCTGCCGCGGCCTGCCTCTCCCCGCATCATGTTCCTGTTTGATGAAGCGTTGAGGACTCGCCGGCGATTCGTGTTTTGACGCCATTGTCGCAGGACTGGTAGGAGACAGGGAAATCGAGGGTTTGAAGTTGGTGGAATGCGCATGCAGAACAGAAGTCATGGTTTCACAGCCGGCAGCTTCTTGGACCAGATATCGGCAAGTGCCAAAAGTAGCATGCGGCGCGAGCCCCGTCGTGATGGGACGAACAACGGCCGCAAAGACGCCGAACTGTCTGGGGCGCGCGCGTGCCTAACGGGAGGAGAGTGCGGGGAGTTGTGGATGAATATCAACGAGGGTCGGAAAAGCAGTGATATTCGGCGCAGGACTGATAGCGTAGCGTTGGTGGGATATCAACTGACGGGGTCGACGGGTCGGTCCACAGGCCTGCCTCGTCGCGTGATGTGAGTCGGGGTTCCCGCCAGATTCCGTAGTGTGCAAACTTGAGGGCAGGATTTGTATTTGCTGCTCCTGCGTCGGGGGCCTCTCCAAAGCCAATTGGAGAGGGTATTCAAAACATGGTTGAGAGGGAGCGTCTCCCGCCAGCAGAGTCGACGGTGACAGCGGCGAGGTTGAGGTGGCAGAGTGAAGAGCGCGAAGACGAAGTCGAGTCGGCGGACGAGAGCGCTGCCTTTGAGAAAAGCAGTAGTAAGACTCCTCCTCAGTCGAGGTATACCACTACTACCTAGGTAGGTAGGCAGGCACCCTTGAGGCGAGATCAGGCAAGGCGAGGTAATCTGTCGGGGGGGTGGGTGGTTAGCAAGTGGATTTTTGGTGGAGATCGTGGTATTAATGATGGGCCTGCCGCCTGTTGCGGTAAAATGGACGAGCGCCGGCTGCATGACAGAGCGCGAAAGGAGGGAGGTGGAGGGGGGGTGGATGTTAAAAAAAATAAGAGATGGCAAGGTTGCAGGCTGCGGATGGGAGTGGACCAAGGGACCATGGGCCGTGGACTCCAAGCGTTGCGTCCGGGGGTGTAACGACAAGAGGGCCAGGCCGGCCGTCGAGAGGAGCAGAGCTACCTAGGTAGGCAAGGGACTGACTTCCAGGCAAGCCCAGCGCTATCTCCGTCGCTCTGTGTGGCTAGGTAGGCGAGAGACAGAGAAGAAGAGGAGGAAGCAGAAGGGGAAAAAAGAAGATTAGGCGCGTGGATGGTCGGTCCGGTCTTCTTCTCCAAGTTGGATGGCTAGACAAAGACAGGGTTCTGTGCGATGGTCTTTTGAAAACCAGTCTGATATCCAAGCAAGAAGATAGGACAGACAGACAGACAGACAGAGAGGTGGAAGAAGCGCGGGGGCGGTTGTAGGAGCAGATGCGACGATGGGTGACGATGGAAAAGGAGTGTCATGACTCTTGAGTAGGGGATGCAAAGGGACAAGAAGAGCATCGTTTTGTTCTGTTCTCTTCTTGCCCCTCTCTTTTCTCCCCTTGGTCTTCTTCTCCCCTTCATTCCCAAGGAAAGGCGCCGCCGTGGTCCCAGTTGAAAGCAAGACAGGGAAAATCCATGGGCAAAAGCGTCGCGGTAGACCGGATGAGATGATGATGTACCGGGTACGCCTAGCGGTGTTGGAAGCGTGTGGAGGTAGGTATTCGTAGGTAGGTATGTAGGTTAGGTATTGCAGGGAGGGAGGGGTCTGGTCTGGTCTGGTCTGGTCTGGTCGTGCGCGCCAGGTACCCCAAGCTCCGGCGCGGCGTGCGTGATCCCTTGGGGCGAAGCGAACCGACGCGAACCGTTGATGTGCGCCGCCGGTGGGATCCTCAGCTAAGCCTCAGGTTAAGGTAGGTACCTACCTACCTACCTACATACCTACCTACCTTGAGTTTGAGGCCAATGACGGAGCGTACGTACGTACGTACTTGGTACGTCGGGGTGTGCCGGTGACGACTGCAGTGGCTGAAGCGGCAACAGGAGTGGTTCGGCCCTGTTCGGTCGCACGCATGTTGGCTGTCCTGCCTGCTGGAGTGTCCTTCCCCATGAAACTCAACCATGATGCAACGCCCTGGTTGACGGTGTTTGGCAAGACGGATATGATGGTGGCCTCCTGTATGCGATCCACAGCGGCATGTTTTGACCAGCCCCGAAGCTCTTCAGCTACGGAGTCGATAGGTGGGTGGCTGGACACGCGAGGAGACGGAAGGAAAGCCGACGAAAGGGAATGGACGAGAAAGAGAGAGCGAGAGAGAGCGACGGAGCCAGAGAAGATGCGACATACCGGAGAGTGTGGGGGGTTTTTCCTTAACTGAATGTTTGCCTTGCCAAGTTGATTGATGCAAGGGCAAGCCGGACGAGACGGTGCGAACCGGAAGAGATGAGATGGGGTAGGTAGGTAGGTAGGTAGGTGGGAGGGTGGGAGGGCCGTAGCGGGCACGCAAAGGCAAGATGGAATGAATCTCTTGATGCTTCTCGAGCCTGTGGTTGAGAAAAGCTGTCGAGTTGGCCTTAGCTTGCTTGCCTTTGGCTGTGCGTGGCTGGCTGGCTGGCTGGCTGGCTGGCTGGCTGGTTCGGTTGGTGGATGGTGTGTAGGTACCTAGGTAGGTAGGTAGCAGCGAGTGTCGTCGTGACGCCGTCAGTGGCACCAAGTCCTGGGGAAGTGGGTTGGAAGAGGCATTCGAGCGTCGGGACGAAGGGAAGGAAAGGAGACTACGGAGTGCGAGTGTGGGGGGTCTCGGGTCTTATGCCACCTGCCGCTCCTGATCCCACTCGCTCGCTCGCTCTCCCTTCCTCTGGACCTGGACCTGGACCCCGTCTGTCGCGACCTGTCTCTGTCTCGCTCCTCCTCCTCCTCCTCCTCCTCCTCCCCCCAGGTGAGCCGACCGACGTGAGCAAACAGCCCAGGGCAGGCAGGGTCTAGAGGTGTGTGTGTGTGTGCGTGTGCGTGTGTGTGTGAGGCCTGGGGCGGCGTGACGCGATGCCATGCAGTGCAAATGCCCTGTCTTGACCTGCCGTCGGCCAAGCGGCCAAGCGGCCTACCTAGCTCTCATAGGCGCGATGGAAGGGCCCTAGCCTGCCATAAAAGGTGCGGTGGGCCACGCCATGGGTGGGTGCTTTAGTGCCTCAAGCAATATGGGAAGGCCGGTTGGAATGATGCTATTACCTAGGTAGGTAGGCCCGCTTCTCACTGAGCGCCCTCCCTCCTTCCCCCTTGGCGACGTCCGATGTGCACTCGTGGAGGTGGAGGCGGAAGCGGAAGCGGAAGCGGAGGCGGGGGTGAGGTAGGTGAGGGGCGAGGGCAAAAAATTAAAAATAAAGAGGGGGGAGGAAGAGAAGGAGAGAAGACAGACAGACAGACAGACAGACAGACAGACAGGCACGCACGCACGCATGAGCCGTGGTTGTGATGGGACTGGCCGTCTAGTTGTTGATTGTGATGCCTGTGCCTGTGCCTGTGCCTGTGCCTGGCTTCTTTCTCCTCGCGTCTGATCGATCCATCTTGAGGGGGGTTCGTAGCCCGATTCTCTGATGAAGACGTAACCTCCTTGTCCACCCGTCTGTGCCCCGAACGGAATGGTGGTGGTGCCGTTGCGCGCTCGCTGGATACAGGCCAACTAATACCTAGGTAGGTATCTAATATCGGAACATTGACAGACCGTGTGAGCAGACGGATGGATGCCCAGCCAGTGTGTGTGTGTGTTCGGTACCCTTCGCGAGAACCCGACGAAAAAAAAAAAACTTGACAAGTGACCAGCTCTGTCTGCATGTGCGTCCCTGCACCTCTTCGTTTGTTGTAATGGGGGGAAAAGCGACATATCCGTCCGAGGCAGCGCCGCTTTGCGTTGTTTATTCCCGCTCTCTCTCTCTCTCTCTCTCTCTCTCTCTCTACCCCACCCCTGTCTTTTGCTTTGCCAGAATTTTATTTCAAGGCAGAACAAGACTGACTGACTCCCTCTTACCATGGTGTTGGGGCCCATGCGGCTTGTAGCCGACTCTGCTGACCCTGGCTGGAGCCCTGCTGCGTAAGAGGCTGGACTGGACTGCATCTGGCCTACCTACCTATACCTCGCAAGGAGTGAATATCCAAATCTGGCTGGGGAGGACCCGGTTGTGAACTTGCGACGTACGATTACATACCTACACGTACGAGAAAGCCCACTCTCTCCGTCACATCGCTCGCCCTGCCGTCCTTCGCTCAACGGATATTAGTCGGCAATTCGCCGTGGCAAGTAAACGGCATCCCAAGAATCGCAATTCTTTTCTCGTGATAGATCCACATCGTCTCGAGTAGGTAGCGAGGTTACGAGGCGGGTCATGATGCAGAACCTGCTCCGATCATCGCACCTCGAATACCTAGCCAGCCGTTGGCTGGCCGTTGGCTGTCGCATGATGGCTGACAATGCTCGGCATCACAGACCTTCAATCCACTGACGGACGGGTTCCCCCAGGCGAGGGTCATCCTGTCTCTCTCAAGACCCCCAAAGTGAATCCCACCCCTATCTATGACAGGCTTGCCCATGCGGACCGTGACTGGCGCCGCGGCTAGCCTTTATAGGCATGGTCGGCGCCTGAGTTCACTTGAAGAAGACAAGACATGTGGGGATGGCGGGCACGGCCTGGAGCTTGGGCTTCGTCCATCCATCCTGGGGGGAGGGGGGCGTCATCCCCAACCTGCGGGCATGGGTAGGTACGTACGTACGTACGTGCACCGGCCGCCTGTGTGCGTGCTCACAGACGGTGCCGCTTATGTTTAAGGGTGATCGCGCTTGCTGGTTTGCACGACCGCGCAATTTGCTGCTTCGAGTCCCCTTTCCTCTTCGAGATGACTGGATCATCAATAGTGCGAATGATTAGCTGCAGATGGCGGCGTGCGCGAGCGAGCGAGGCAGAGAGAAAGAGGTGGCGTGGGGACAGGTAGGTAACAGGGAGGAGGAGGAGAAGCGTGAGACCCGAGGGCTGTCAACCGCCTTCAAATCTCTGGGTATCAAATCTCCGTTCCAGCCTTGCGTGTCGTGATTCATCATTCGCGCGTTCCGTCGTACCGAGTCGGCCGCCTGGCCCGGCCATCGCGCCTAAGCTGTCACACGAAGCCTAGATTGCTCTCCTGCAGAGCTCAAGGATGATCACGTACTAGTCATCTAGCGACGTCGAGTAGCACACGTCTCCGATGGTTTTCTCTCTAGCGGCAGCTGCCATGTCGTCGCCAGTCAACACCCCACGTTCTGAGGCTGAAGTGCGCAATGCGTGGGTGAATCTTGTTCGGTGACACCAGCTTTGTCGAGATGTGGTGGGTGGGCCTTTGTCATTGTCTGAGCATCTACCTCCGCAGTGTTGCTCATCAGGTGTGCCTCGGCGCGCCATTAATCTGCCATGCCCTTCCCATTGCGTAATGGGTTGGGTTCCCAATGGGGCGTGGCTGCAGCTTCGGCCAGGACTCTCGTCAGCTGTAGAAATCCCCTCACAGTGGTCTGTTGCCTTGCCTCGGAGCTAGGTAGGTCGAATGTCGACAACCTCAAACACCCCTCGCAAGGCCAGAGTATGTACTTCGCACGCTTCGTGCTTCGCCTTCTTCCTCTCCCTGGGAGACCCTTTCTGGCGATCATACCCCGCGGAGGGTGGAGTGTCCGTTCTCCCACCCCATGAGGGTGTGTCGAGCGAGTTGCAAAACCAGAATCGCCTCCTCAGCACACCTTGATGCGACCACAACCATTGGCAGACCGAGAGCGTAGGAAGTGCTAGCCGCAGTTAGCAACGGAAAGAGTTTGTGACATTGCTTGGGCGAGATCGGGTCATGGGTGCAGTGGAGGCCGTATGGCTAGGTAAGCAAGGCAACACATCTTTCCGTGGTTTAGCGTAGCTTCAGAGTGCAAGTATTGTCGCAGACCTGGGGGCTGGGGGGGGGGGGGGGGGGCGCGGGGTTTGGCGCGCTTCGCACAATAACATGTACAGTGAATGTATGTAAACCACAAAGTGTGGCCCGAATCTCTCAACTCCGCATTCGACGCGGCAGGTTGGGTTGGGGACATGAAAAGCAGCCGTGCCACACCGAGATGTCTGTTCCCCCAGGGCTGGACATGGATCTAACTCTCTCGATGAGCCTGGTGGAGAAGGCGACAAGGATGTTTTCGCTGATCGCCAGTTAGCGTTTTGCGAACAAATCACAAGCGCTGACAGTCCCACTCACTGTGAGCTCTCAAGGACAGGGTCTTCTTACAACCAGATGTCGGAGGTTGCCCCGTAAGGTCCGCCAACGGGACAGAGAGGGGGGCAAGCTCTACCTAGTCCTGGGTCGAGGCCGAATAGGCGTATTCCAGAAAACATCAGCTTTACCCTCAGCATCTAGTCTCTATCGACGAGACGGTTTTTGGTTACTGTTGGCGGGGTAGCCGAATATTAGAAACGACCGATGCGCGTAAAAGACTGTGAAGCCGAGAAGCCCTTTCAAGCGCCAACATCGGCATCGAGGGTTGAGACTAGAGGCAGGTATTGTTTAAGAAGATGTTGGGCTGCTAGCAGCGCGCCCGATGTCTCGCAAGCTTCTACCAAAAGCGGCAACGCCGAATCAAGAACATGAGTTCATTCGTCGAGATGTTTGACTGAGAAAAAGCAAAGCGCCAAACCGCTCATCGTTTTTCTTGGTCCCAGTCCTCCTCCTGGCGGAACTCGAGATATGGAAGGTTGATTGATGGATGACTCGGTGACTCGGTGACATGGAAAGCTACAAAAGTCGTTGTACCTCAAGGTTGGCGTTGAAAGAAAGTTTGGGGGTCTCATGGTCCACCTACCTACGTCTGGACGTGGGATGTCCCTAGGAATGTGTAAATCAATTACGTGCGGGATAGCGACCCGGGCTCCTGGGCCACTGCGCGTCTGACGGAAAGAGAGAGAGAGAGAGAGAGAGAGAGAGAGAAGTTGATTCCGCAAGTCGAAATCGAATTTCAAGGCAACACTTGTCGACTTTGTTCGGCTGGGACTCTGACTGTCCTGCGCGCTATACAAAGCCAGCGAGCGGCCTTTGGCTGCAATTCGCAAACCCCGGTCGGCGAGACTCGTTTTTTTCGGTGGCTTGTCGGTCGACGTGGTCGTGTGCTAGGTACTCCGAGACCTGGAATGTGGGGGGCAAGGTTAAAGTTGATGAGAAAAGACTGTGCGGTTCCGCAAGGTACCGATCCGAAAGTCTTGAGTTTGTCCTTACCATTGATTGTCATGGTTTGTGGCGGCTGTGATGACACTATTCCCGAACCTTGCTGATGTATAATGAAAGCTCGTTCATTCATGGAAGCTCACCTTGTTCTTGATGGGATCAAGTGCTTACTTACCTAGACCTAGGTAGGTAGGTAGGTACCAGTATACGGTACGCACGCATCTTTCGTGCGGAGAAGACGCCGGCTGTAGGTCAGTCCAGACAAGGTAATTGATTGGAGCATCCCTTCCGCTCAAATGGGATGGCGATATTGGACAGGCATTGCGTTGCCTTTGTTCTTTTGGTAGTAGGTAGACTCGGGCAACGGCGAAGCTCGGGCTTCTTTGTCGCCGTCCCGTCCCGTCCCCTCCCGGGCCTGCCTTATCGTCTGGGCTTTGATGCTGGGATAATGTGACAATATGGCTGAAAGAGGGGGCGATGTCACCGTTCATAGTCCTGTGTCTTGGCCGTAGGCAGGAAAACAGTTTTGTTTCATCACTCGGAATTGCCGGCTCGTTCCAAAAATGGCCGTCTATTTGCTGTATGTATGTACGGAGGGTAGACGACGGTCTTGCCAAACGTGCCGCGGGAGGAGATGGGGGAGGGGCCGAAAATGCAACGAGACTGACTGACTGGGTGTGTATTATGACTCAATCAAGTAAGCACCCGCGGCCTCGGCCTTTTACACCATGATCCTCCTCAGCCCCTCCGTGCCTCCCAGGACGCGCCGGCCAGTGACGGCGCACCTCCCCTGCCCGCTCTCCCACTTGCCCTCCTTGTCCCCCATGAAGTCCTCCTGCATGGGGTGCAGGCCCTCTATCCAGCGGTGGATGCACGTGTAGCAGTAGACAATGCCCGTCTGGCACGCCGTCGGCGTGACGATGGCGTCGCCGCAGATGGGGCACAATGACGAGTCCTCGGGCGCGGGTACCGTGTAGATGGGCAGCAGCGACGGCGTCGCAATGGGCGCCGTCTCCGCGGCCGGAACAGCCGCCTTGCTTTCGTCGTCGTCCTCGTCCTCGTCGTTATCCCCGGCGGTGGCCTTCTCCTTGCCCTTGCCGTCGCCCTTCTCGGCGCCACTCTTGGCGGCACGATGAGCCACCCCTCCTCCCTTGCCACCCCCCAGGCCCGAAACCACCGGGGGCGGGAGGTCCAGCGTCTCCGTCGCCTTGCGCGACAGCTGCTTGGCGAAGTCGGAGGCGTGCCACCATTCGAGGAACTTGAGCGCGAATATGCTCATGGGGAGCAGCAGCGACAGGCTGGAGAGCAGACGCGGGCCCATCTCGCGGGGCGACAGCAGTGACCGCCATCCCGGGGGCGCCCCGCCGCCGCCGCCGCCGCCCCTCGGCTTGCCGCTCGTCAGCGCGTCGATGGCCTGGTAGTCGGCGCCCGTCATCCTCCGCATGCGCGTGCCGATGAGCCACAGGAACGGGTTGTGGTACTTGCTGTTGTCGAACAGGTACGCCAGGTTGAAGGACAGCAGCGCAAAGTAGTAGGCGGCGTTGACGCTCGGGTAGATGTTGCGCAGGAACCAGCGGTAGTAGTGCAGGAGGCGCTGCTTCACCGTCGGGTTCGGCGGCATCCGGGTGTAGGCGGCACCCAGCAAGGCGCGCGGGGCGTTGACCTCGTAGCCCTCGTCGAGCTTGCGCCGGAGGTAGGGGATGCCGACGGCGACGGCGAGGTTCATCCACACGTCCCTGGTGCCGAGCTTCAGGGTGTCCCTGACGACGCCCGGGGCGGAGGCGCTGGCGCGCGGGATCTCGGCGTGCAGGGCCTTTTCGCGCTTGAGGCCGTAAAAGTTCTCGGTGAAGCTGCCGCCGCGGGTCTTGAGGTAGTGGCGCTCGACGACGAGCATGCACAGGGCGTAGAGCTCATCGAAGGAGTTGAGGGCGCGCAGGAGGTAGCGCGGGTAGCGCTGCGTCGCGACGGTGAGGAGGTAGCGGATCGTCGGTGGGAGGAGGGAGTTGAGCTGCTGTTCCGAGATGAGCTCGAAGAGGGAGGGTTTTTGGTCGTCGAACGAGCCCCGGAGGGCGGTCATGAACTCCATGGCGGAGGCTCGCAAAGGGGCATCGGAGTGGTGCGTTCGCTTTGGTGGTTGACCGTCCGTTGGCGAAAGCAAGCGAGAGAGGCAGGTACTCCGTTCGTTACCCGGGCATGGCGATGGATTGAATGCGTGGTGGTGTGTGGAGTGACGACAACTGGCCCGTCGGTCGTCGGTCGTCGGTCGGTGTCAGGATTGGGAGGTTGAGCGTTATCGCAGGGATGGGATGGGATGGGGTTTATTTGGTGTGCTCAGGTTACGGCTAGAAAAACACAGTAGAAGTGTTATGACCGCAATAACGCAAAGTCTAGCTTCTATATGGGTTGGACCACGATACCTTGGAATATCGCAAGTAGACCGACCTGGAAGGCAACGGGCCCAGGCACAGCGCTGGCTCGCCGTTACCAGACCAGACCCCGATGGCCCCCGCAGCTCACTCCTCGACGCCAGGCAGGGAGGGGGGCCCCCTGGGCAACAGCCAAACCCGCGCAGCAACCAACAGCGGCGCCGGTGCTACGCAGTGCAGTATCCGTACCTTGCCATGACGTGAGAAAAAAATCCCCTTCTCGTCCCCCCCGGCAGCCAACTCCTCTCTCTCTCTCTCTCTCTGTCTCGCACCACTTCCTCCTCCCCTTATCTCTGTGCCGACTACGATGTGACTGACACCTGGCTACGTCCTTTCTTCCCAACCCTGCGACCTTGACCGAACCCAATCACGACTGGCCTCGGCGGATTTCTAACCAAGCTCATCCTTCGTCATGGCGCCCAAATCCTCCAAGACGGCGGCTCACGACGATACCAAGTCTGAAAGCACTGCCCCCAAGGAGAAGCAAACACCTGGCTCTGGCGGCCATCACTCGAACGGAAAGCTGCGCCGTGTGGCCAGCTCGACAGGTTCCCAGCTGCGGGAAGTCACAAACGCCAACGCCGCCGCGGATGTTCAAGTTGCTGCAAAGGAGGCGGCTCAGAACCCAGGGGTAAGTAAGCCTCCTCTTGTCGTGACGCAAACACCGTCGTCGCCTCGAGTTCCCTCCTCCACAAGGCACCGCTCGCTGACCCTCTCTTTCGGCAGATACAATGGAGCACATTTGACCGAGAAACCCTACATGCATACCGACGCGAGCACCATCTCAACACCCCCACCTCGTTTTCCTGCTCGTACCGTCAGCTGGTCCTCTCGCGGCCCGGTGGCATCGGTCTACACTCCCCCACAATGGCTCGGAAGAAGGAGAACAGAAGACAGAGCAAAGAACAGCTCACAATGTCCGTGCGGAAGCACTTCAATGGGCTCGGGATCCAGGAGAACGATGTCATCGTCGACTTCATCCACAAGGTCAGGAGCCACGCCATCACAAAAAGTGACCGCCACAAAAGGTCCACATCAACACCTCACGACGCATGATAAATAACCTTGTATAATGGGCAAAGAAAGGGCTTCCTCGGGGATTGGACGTATCGACGAGGGCTGACTGATATACGATTGCGTTGCGTTGCTGCTGGAGCATAGCCTGGCCGGCTGTTTGGGCGATTTGGACTGCATAATGATACCTCATCCGTGGGCGGGAACCTCATGACGAAAGACGAGAGAGGCGAAGAAAGCCCTTTCTCGCAGTTTTACTTACATAGCTACGATCTACAACCTACTCTGCATGTATAATGATATTTGGCGTTTTCGGATCCGAAGACTTGTTTGCGTTTTGCATTGGGCGCCTGCAATGGGTTTCTGGTCCTCCAAGCACCGGCGCGCGCAGTGTAGGTAATACCCTGTATCGAGTATTCATTCGTAGGTATCTATCTGCTCTTCGATTTGGAGCGAGCGCACACAACGCGCATTGCCGCGAATTTCCACCAGAATGTGGGGCCAGCTCCGCGAGCCACTTAAAGTCATCGATTGCTGACGTGAAGCAGACGCTACTCCGAGACACCCACCCACCCCCTGCATTCATCCATCCACCCGCGCACCGCAGTGCCGCTTATGCCTGAGGCAGTGACTGCAGTTCGGCTTAGCATCGGGCCAAAAAAAAAAAAAAAGTTTGATATCATCCCGCCTGTCAATGGCATCGAAGGGCAAAGAATTTGCGGGAGAGTTCCACTTGCGCGCCGATGCTTTTTCGCGTCCCCGGTCAATTTAACCCCTAAACTCTGCGTAACATCTGCTTCAGATGCACCGTCAAGCTTCACAATGAATGCAAGCATTCTTACCAAGGCAGCGGCCCCGGGCCGCCTGCTGTCCAGCCGCATCTCCCGGCAATCCAAGCTCAAGGACTCTGTTTGCAAGCGCGCCAAGATTCACACCGTCACTTACACCGTCCGACCCACGAACTCCTCGGCTGCACGGGTGACATGTCGAGCCCCCGTGTCCAAGCATGTAAGCATCATCATCATCGTCGTCGTCGTCGTCGTCGTCGTCGCATGCCGACGTGTTTGTGCAGCTTGCTGATTAGATTACCTTGATGCGACAGGCCTTCCACGCGACGTCCAAAACCCTCGCCCCGAGCGACCCATACAAGACCCTCGGCGTCGACAAGTCTGCGTCTGCGGGTGACATCAAGAAGGCATACTACGGCCTGGCGAAGAAGTACCACCCCGATACGAACAAGGACCCCGGCGCCAAGGAGAAGTTTGGCGAAATCCAGAGCGCGTACGAGATCCTGTCGGACCCCAAGAAGAAGCAACAGTTCGACCAGTACGGCGCCGCCGGCTTCGACCCCAGCGGCGCACCCGGCGGCGGCGACCCCTTCGGAGGAGCAGGGAACCCTTTCGGTGGCGGGTTCGGCGGCGCGGGAGGCTTCGGCGGCGGGTTCAACTTTGACGACATCTTTTCGGCATTCACCGGCGGTCAAGGATCCCCGTTCGGACGCCGCGCCAGCGGCCGGAACCCGTTCCAGCAGGAGATCCTGGTCGGTGACAACATCGAGGTGCAGTCGAGCATATCCTTCATGGAGGCGGCCAAGGGAACGAGCAAGACCATCACCGTGACGCCCCTGACCGAGTGTGGGACGTGTGCGGGCAGCGGCTTGAAGCAGGGCACCAAGAGGTCGGAGTGCAAGTCCTGCAACGGGACCGGAACGCGGGTGCACTTCATGAACGGCGGCTTCCAGATGGCGTCGACGTGCGGGGCCTGCGGCGGGACCGGCACGACCATCCCCCGGGGGTCGGAGTGCAGGTCCTGCGCGGGCAACGGCGTCGTGAGGGAACGCAAGACCATCACCATCGACATCCCCGCCGGCATCGAGGACGGCATGAGGCTGCGGGTCGACGGCGCGGGCGACGCCCCCGTCACGGGCAAGAACGCCGACCCCAACGTGCGGACGCAGAAGGGCGACCTCTACGTCTTCGTGCGCGTGGCGCCCGACCCCAAGTTCCGCCGGGCGGGCTCCGACATCCTCTACACGGCGAGCATACCCATCACGACGGCCATGCTCGGGGGGGAGGTCACGGTGCCCACGCTCGACGGGCAGGTCAACGTCAAGGTGGCCACCGGCACCAACTCGGGAGACAGGCTCACGCTGTCCGGCATGGGCATGAAGAAGCTCGACGGCAGGAGGGGCGGGTCCGGCGACCTCAAGGTCGAGTTCAAAGTCAACATGCCCAAGTACCTGAGCGCGAACCAGCGCACCCTGGTGGAGATGCTGGCGAACGAGATGGGAGACAAGACGGCCCGGCGGATCATGAACGTCACGCCACAGGGGTAAGACAGCAACGGCGTCCCCCCACCCCTTACCCGCCCGGCCGACCGGCGCGCGTGGGGGCATCGCGCCGCCCATCCGCAACCGCTTTCCTCGTTGCTAATTCTTTCAAGCAGAACCCAGCCCGTCTCGCCGGACGACTCGGAATCCCACAAGAACGAGGGCTTCCTCAAGTCCATGTGGCACACCCTGACGAACCATCCGGCCCACCAGAAGCCCTCCGAGGCGGACGCGGACAAGTCGGCGACGGACAAGAAGACGGACGAGGCGAAGGACGACTCCAAGAAGGGCTCCGGCGGCTCCGGCTCCGGCTCGGCGTAAGGGGGGGGGAGGGCAAGCAACCCCGGGAGCAAAGACGTTGTTTCCGTGTTCGTTTTGTACCAACATATTCGGCCTTCCATGCGGCTGGCTAGGCGTGTAGAACGGCTGGCTCCCTTGTGCGCCAAAGCGATTATAGACGGGAAAAGGGAGAAGGGGAGTGAGTGTAGGGGCTTGCATGGCAGGTGTTTAAACGGTTGATATTTTTGTTCTATCTTGTTGTTTCCTCCCCCCCCCCCCCTTCCCTCCCGCAACCCAAGTAGCAATCCCCCAAATCTGCTTGCTGTAGGCGGAGAGCAGGGGCGGAAGGGGTTCGTATAGCGGAACAGCCCCTTTCTGGCCCGGAGACGGCCATTTGCTTCCTTGTTGTATTATTTTACAGAGAGTGTACAGTGTAGTATAGACATCGGCGGGGAAGAGAGGGGGCGAGGAGGAGGAGGAGGAGGAGGAGGAAGTACTAGCCATCTCTCGCGGAGGCCACTCACCTCAGACTTTGTATACGGAAACCACACACCCAATCAATAAAACGAAGACAGTCTATAATGCAGTGAACATAAAGTCGGCGGTGTCGGGCTCGAGTCACGGGCAGTCATCGGGCCAGCACGTCGATTTGTTGTGGGCGATGCGCAGAGCGATAGGCGGACGGCGTGTCGCATGACGGCCTTCCTCCGAAGATGATTGTGTGTCCTGGATAGCGTTCCGTTGTCCACCGGCGCTTCTCGAATGCTTTTTTTTTTTTTTTTTGCGACAAGGGGAGCTCTTCACTGCCTGCGGGCAACCGAGCACCGAGACGGGCGGCTAGTTGTACCTCCGTACCCGTGAGCTTCCAAGAGCGAAAGACAGGTCAACCTTGCAAGGAGCGGGCCGTTCGGGCCTGCTGAAGGAGTTTGCCCGCACGGGTCGTCTGGTCCATCCATCCCCCCCCCGCCCCCTGCTCAGCCCATGTGGGGCCACGAAGCGCCGGCCGACGACGGCCAATGAGGGGTCGTGATGGAGGGGCATCTCTGTCTGTGGCCCGTCACCTGCATGGTGGGCGGGAAGGGCGGAAGACCAATGTCGTTGCGCGGGACATGGGCTGTCGAGGGTGCTAGAGGCATCAGTGAGATTGCGGATGTAAGTGGTTGTGTGTGTGTATGCAAGAGAGAGAGAGGGGAGATGGTGGGGGAATCGACTCCAACATGTGTATGGATGTAGATGGATGGTTTGTAAGGACTCTTGGATGACGACGATGCTGCGCTGGCTGACGGCAGCTGAGGAATAGGCCGTACGCAGTAAGCCGCAATGATACCGTGACGTGTGGGCGGTGCGGCCAGGGGCCAGGGAACACAACGGGTGCGAAAGCGGTGGCTTGTTTGGGCCGACATGCCATGCCATGCTCGGGACGAGATGACACGGGGTGGAGCGAACTGCGGCGATGGAGGAACGTCGCATCGGGCACGTCTCACTGTGATCGAGCCGAGGGCAAAGGATAGGCCGTCCGGTCATGTCGATGCGGGAGGAGAGCCGTGCTATCAATGCGAAGTGAGGTGACCACGAGGTGACGAGAACGCATCTCGTCATGGAGCGTATGTAGGTAGGTATATACCTTTGGTTACTAGCAGGGTTGGTTGTCTCCTCCGCGGTTGACTGGTGTGATAGTGGTTGGCCCTGATACAGCGTGCCCACTCTCGGGATACCTAGGTAGCTGCCCAATCGAAGAAGCGTCGGGATGCGCTCGAGTCGTTTACTCGTTGTTGGTGAGAAAGTTGCGAGAATTGCAGTTGTTGCACATGTCCACCGACCTTCGGATCATGCAAGACTGGATTGGCATCCGGCAAGAGAGAGGATCCTGAGGGAGATGAGGAGGACGGGCAAGCTGGTGTCAGTCGTGGCTGGCATGCGTGTCTATGGTCGGTCCATCGTGCCATTATACTATATCCAAAGTGCCAGCATCCATCCATCCATCCATCCAGTTTGGCGTGTACGACGGGCAGCACCCGCCCCGAAACGAAGCCAGGACCCTGCCAAAAATCCAGGAACATCCCCGGTTCCCTAGTGGGCAACAGTCGCTCGCTGCCTGGCGGCTACGCAGCACGTACATACGTCAACCCAACGAACGTAGGTATCCTCTCCTGGTCCGCGTTATGCGCCAACGTCAACACCACCACCGCCGTCCGAGGCACAACTGGACGACGACGACGACGACGACGACGACTACGAAGACAAAGGACAGCGCCCAGCCTCCTATCATATCCAATCTCCGGGTCCCGTCTGTTGGTTCCATCTCTGAGGCGCTTCGGCCATCAAGCATATATCCCCTGCCCGCCACCGCCAGAGGCTCAAACCCGGAAGCTCCAGAAAGTCGAGAAGCTTGACGACGCCGAGCCATCACGGACGGATAGCTGCCCCGCCCTCAAGCCCCCCCTCCCCTCCTTCAGGCCTGTTAGGTACGCACATTGCCGTCTCTAGTCTTGCCGGGTTCCCCCAGCAGTATGACCTCACATAAGCACGAACTCGATATTCGTGCACTTCTTGGCCAGCTATAACCGACAGGAAGAAAAGGGGGCAGAGAGAGAGAGAGAGGGGAGAAAAAAGTCCGCAGCAACCTGGGCTTTGAAAGTTCGACACCCCATCGAACGAAGTAAGCGATTAATTAATACTTCGTAGGTGGAATCAAGGCCGGCCGCAGAACAGCAGCCCAACGCACCGCCCGCCGGTACCGCTAACCGGGCTGCACGACACGCACGCACGCACGCACTAGGTACCTGAGCTGACAGCAAGAGTACGTACCTACCTACCTACCTAGGTACCTACTTCGTACTAGGTACTGTTCCAAGCCTCCTCTCGCAATCTGAATCGTTGCTTCCCGCCCCCACCCCGCACTCCGCCGATTCTATTCGTACCTACCTACCTAACTCCCTACCTACCTACCTACCTACCTACCTACCACAGCGATACCCAGCGAGCGACCCGACCCGTAGAGCTGCATCCGTCCGTCCACCTCCCCAGCTACCACTTCTTCGCAAGGCCACCTCTGACGAGGCCCCCTATGTCACCCAATCATTCCGACATCTGAACGAGGCTGCCCGTCTTCGCAAAATACCTACCTACCTACCTGACCGACCGAGTGCGATTCATTGTCGCTCGCGACAACAACCACCCCGCCCCCGCCCTCTCCCCCTCCATCCTCCGGGTCGAAACCTGACGCGTCCTCCTTGTCCGTCAAAATGACGCAGTCGCCCATGATCTCCTCGCCCCTCAAGGCCACAAACGAAATCGACTGGATCACCCCGCTGAAGGACTACATCAGGAACACATATGGCGACGATCCGGAGCGCTATGCCGAGGAGTGCGCCACCCTCAACCGTCTGCGACAGGACGTGAGAGGCGCCGGCAAGGACAGCACCTCGGGCCGCGATATGCTCTACAGATACTACGGACAGCTCGAGCTGCTTGACTTGCGCTTTCCCGTTGACGAGCAACACATCAAGATCTCCTTCACATGGTTCGTCCTAACCGCCCCGCCCGCCCTCCCCCGCTCCCTGCCTGCCTGCCACCTTGCAGCCCAAAGCGTCGTTTGCGCATACTGACTCCCTCGACCTTGCAGGTTCGATGCCTTCACTCACAAATCGACGGCGCAATACTCGCTCGCCTTCGAGAAAGCCTCCATCATATTCAACATTTCTGCCGTTCTGTCATGTCACGCCGCTCACCAAACGCGATCCGAGGAGTCGGGCCTCAAGGCCGCCTACCACTCTTTCCAAGCCTCCGCCGGCATGTTCACTTATATCAACGAGAACTTCCTCCACGCACCCTCCTCCGACCTCAGCCGGGAAACAGTCAAAACACTCATCCACATCATGTTGGCCCAGGCCCAGGAAGTGTTCCTGGAGAAACAGGTGGCGGACCACAAGAAGCCGGCCCTGTTGGCTAAACTCTCCAGCCAGGCGGCCTCCCTATATTCCCAAGCAGTGGAAGGCGTCCAGGATAACTTCAACAGGGCCATCTTCGAGAAGGTCTGGCTTCTCATGGTTCAGGTAAGAACTGCTCTGGCCGGCCCCCCACACAAACCTTCGGGATGCTCCCGGGAACCCAGGTGCCTCGACTTGGACTAACTGGACCAGGTGAAATTTAACCTCCTCAGCTCCATGTCGCAGTATTACCAGGCCCTTGCGGACGACGAAGCTGGTCAGCACGGGATTGCTGTTTCCAGGCTACAAGCGGCCGAGGCACAAGGAAAGGAGGCAAACCGAATCGCCAGCAACTTCCCGAGCTCGGTCCCACCCAGTTCCAACCTCGGCGCCGAGACCGGCGGTCTCCTCGTCGACTTTACAAAACGCCATTTGTCGACGGTGCAGGATAAGCTCAAGGAATTCACAAAGGACAACGACTTCATCTACCACCAGAACGTGCCTGCGGAGGCGAGCCTGACACCTGTTCCCAAGCTCCCGGCATCAAAGCCAATCCCTGTCAGCGAATTATATGCCGGTCAAGATATACAGCGCATTACGGGGCCGGATTTGTTTTCCAAGATCGTGCCGCTGGCTGTTACGGAATCGGCCAGCCTCTACGACGAGGAGAAGGCCAAGTTGATCAGGGCCGAGACGGAGAGAGTGGACACCGCCAACGGTGAAATGGCCGCGAGTTTGGACTACCTGAGGCTTCCCGGTGCTCTCCAGGTCCTGAAGGGCGGTTTCGACCAAGAGATCCTGCCGGATGACGAATTCAGGACTTGGTGCGAGGACGTTGCCGGCCACGAAGATCCCGCCGCCATTTTCGAGACGCTGCGGTCTGACAAGGAGATTATTGTGAGCACGCTGGACAAGAACACGAAACAGTTGGACATGGAAGAGAGCGTGTGCGAGAAGATGCGCTCCAAATACGAAAACGAGTGGACGCAGCAACCGAGTTCGAGATTGACGTCGACGTTGCGAAGCGACATTAGGAACTACCGCGAGGCGCTGGAAGAGGCAGCACGAAGCGACAACCAACTAGCGGCAAAGCTGAGGCAAAACGAGACCGAATTCGAGGAGATGCGAGCTGCTGCAAGCCACGGTAGCATCGACTCCTTATTTCAACACGCCGTCAGCAAGGTGCGCGGCAAGTCCAGCAACGTCACGAGCCCTTCCGGCAACGAACCGAACCTGCTGGATGTCGACTTCGAGGAGGGGGGGCCGAGTGTCGTTGACCAGATCCACAAGGTGGAGGATATCATGAAGAAGCTGAATCTTATCAAGAGAGAACGCAATCAAGTGCTGAAGGATCTCAAGGAAAAGGTAGGGAACCCCCCTCTCCCCAGCCATAAGGGTTCGTGGGGGACGCGGAGACACTAACGCCGACAGGTTCACAACGACGACATCTCGGAGATTCTGATCCTGAACAAGAAGTCAATTACGAATTATGAGAATCAACTTTTCCAGTCGGAGCTGGAGAAGTTCCGCCCTTACCAAAACAGACTGCTTCAGGCGAACCACAAGCAGTCGGCACTGATGAAGGATCTGACGACGAGTTTCAACACTCTCCTGCAGGATAAACGAGTTAGGTCGGAGCAGAGCAAGTACGAGACGGTCCAGAGGCAGAGGGCGGCGGTCATGAACAAGTACAAGCGAGCGTACCAGGAGTTCCTCGACCTGGAGGCCGGTCTCCAGGGTGCAAAGACGTGGTACGCCGAGATGAAGGAGACGGTGCAGAGCCTCGAGAAGAACGTCGAGACGTTTGTCAACAACCGGCGCTCCGAAGGTGCCCAACTTCTCAACAGCATCGAGCAGGAACGCTCGACTCGCAAAGACGCGCATGCGGAGCTGGAGCGAGAGCGCCTGCGGGGCCTGATGGAGCGCATGTCCATGGAGCCTCCCGCACCCTCGCCAAAACCGGCGTCGAACCGGCCTACGCCTTCGCCTTTGAACTTCGCCAACCCCTCCTCGACGCCACGATACCCCCAGACCAACTTTTCCGGACAGTATCAAGTCCCTCAGTCCCCGCCCCCAAACCAGCAGCAGTATCCCAGCTTCGCTGCCCCTCCGAACTCCCAGTCGTACACGCCGCAGCAGGGGAATGCCTACGGCCAGCCGGCGTACAACCCAAGCCAGTACGGACGCACGCCGGGTCCGACATCGCCGCCTCCCCATCAATCCACCTTCGGTCCGGCCGTTCTCCGCGGTCCAGCGTCGCCCCCACCCACCCAAACGTCCTTCAGCCAGAGCCAGCAGTACGGTGGCTTCCCTAACCAGCAGCAGCAAATGCCCGCTGGTTTTGTGCCACCGCCCCCACCCCCTGGCCCGCCACCACTGGGCCCTCAACAGACGTTTTACGGCCAGCAGGATTTCCAGCAACAGCAGCAGCAACAGCAGCAGCAACAGCAACCCCCCCACAGTGCGTACCCGTCAAGTGCGCACCCACGGTCGGCTCAACCGCAGCAAAACAGCGATCCGTGGGCAGGGCTGAACAACTGGAAATGAGGCAGAGTCTGCGTTGCACGCAGATGGGCGTGCAGGACGATGTGGATTTGTGTGTCGATTCGGCGTGGACAATTTGAGATGCGGCGGATCAGGAATCCAACATCTGGATACGTGCTTCAGGGGTCCCGAACGCGAGTGAGTTTGTGCATGAATCTGGAGTCTTGGGGGTTGCTCGCTATCAAAGTGCAGTGCTGTCTCTGGATATGGACGATGCCGGGGGTGTGCACAAGGCCACGGCGAGAAAGTCGCGAGGACACGCGAGAGGCAACTGGGCCGGCAAAAGAACGGAGGGTTTAGCAAGGAGGAGAGACTGGCTCAAATGATGGCCCGCTCGAATAGGAATGATAACTGCACGACTTGACCGGCTGCCACACTCCAGACACGCGACCTTGCTCCGCGCGCAATGTGAACACGCGCAAAAAAAGCCCCCCATCCCGCGTTTTGTCAATAAACATTTTGCCAAGTAGCACCGCCGCCCCCCGTTCAGACCATTCGTTTGTCGTGCTTCCCCGCCCTTTTTCTTCTTCTTCATCGTCTTTGGGGTCCACGGTCCTCAAGACCTTGCCGGCGACGGGCCGGATCGGGCGGCCCAGGTCCACGAGGTGTAAGTCGTGGACTTGTGCGGCTCCGAATTCCTCCCATCTTCGAGTACATCGTCGAGAAGCACGACGGCGATGCGTGGTGGCGGTGATAATCACCAGCTCTATGCGGCGGTTGGTTGCCCGGTAAGCGGCTTGATGGGGGACGGGAATCGATACTAGTATGAAAGGGCACAAGAGAGACCAAGAGATGCACATACTTCACCGTTCAAACGAGATCCCCGCGGGTGGCCTCGGGTCATCATTCAGGGCTTCCTATCCATAAACCCCCTTTCTATCCCGCATCATGGGTCAGCTGCGGTTGCGGAGTGCCATTCCGCGCCTTGTATGACGACGGCGTCTCACGCGCCGGCCTCACCAGTCAGCCTTGCGTGCCCTGGCCAAGGTGGGGGACGAAGCGTGTGTGCGTGTATGTGTGCATTTGCGTGAGACAGACCGAGTCTCGCAGTCCGAACAGAGTAACTCTACCAGACCGAGCCGGGGGATGAGCCAGCTGCACGTCCACGCCACGCAGGGGCATGAGCGATCCTGGCTGCCGCCTGCTTTGTCACCGCTTATGAAAATCCCGGGCTCGGCAAGGACCTCGTTGGATCCTCGGGAGGATCGTAAATGCCCACGGAATCCGGGGTTTTTCGGCCGGGCGCCGGACGACCCGTCCGGGCTAAGACGGGATGGCCCGAGGGCAGGCCTGACACCAGATACTCATCGTGTCGACTGCACGATCGTCACCGCACGACGGCCATTCTCCCTTTATTCTGTTGCTTCTTATCGCCCAAACCCCTCACCTGTCATGACATTGGATGCATGTTGCGGAGCAAAGAGCCGCATCATCTCGCGCCATGTTGGTAAAGGAGAGACGCGGCAGATCTTGGCAGATCCCTCGGCAATCAAGACAGGCCTCTTGCTGGTTCTGCGGCGTACTATGCACAGCCTTACTCGAGGTACACGCCACTGGTAAAGGGGGGTAAGGAGAAAGGGAAACACTATTCCCGAGCGAGACGGGCGATTTTCATCGGGGCCCTGCATCTACTCGAGAGCACGTGGGAAAGGGAGCTTTAGCCGAACGCCTACTACGACCCCGAGAGCCGGATAAGCTTTCCCCCCGTTGCCTCAAACCTGTCGATGATTCCCGTGAGGCACCGTAGAGCTGAGTCGTCACTCACAAGGCACGATTTTCCGTTCATCCCCGCATCTGAAATCGCCTTTCGTCGCCCGGGGAGAACGAGGGTGCCACGCAATATTACCTATCACGCCAGGAAACGTGGGAGGTGGGTTAACCGTCGGGGGGGGAGGTTGCACGAACGCTAGTCAGCACCACCGCCCTGTAATAGAATGACGTGAAACATCTGCAAAAGACGACCGGTAAGCATAAGGGGGCAATCCAAAACGACAGCGTGGAATATTCCCTGCCCAGCGGGGCTCCTCGACTGATCTTTTACCAGCTTGGCAAGGGGTGGTTCGAGAAGCTGACCACGTTTTCCGTCGGAATTCGGTTGAGTTTGTCTGAGCCAGAACCATTGATGTCCAAGAGCCTCAAGGAACCCTGCGCGCTCGGGCGGGCTTCCCAGCCCAGCATCACTGATGCTATCTATCCTCGTCATGGCTCATTTTGAAATGAACGGTACATAACCAAACTGCCGCGTCCCAGTCGGCAAAGATCTGATTCTCCAATTCCGGAGTCCTGACTAGGATACAATGAGGCGGGAAGCAGCAGAGAACGACGTTTATCAACGCCAAGGGCGTCGAGCACCGTTACCGTATCCCAGTCCATAAGGCTTGGTTCTTCGTCAGGGGATGATGGTCTGCAGTTGGTTCCAGGCCCATCGGACGATTCAGTGCTACAAATCAGGAAGCGCCGAGCTGGCGCGTCGAGATTGGCGTTGCGTTGTCAGCCAGAGGCTGATTTGTCCACGATCTGGAGGTGCACCAGAGGGCTTGTCTTGTCAGGGGAGACTGACAGCAGGGACCGACCGGGGGACATGTCGAGAATATCGCCCGAAAGCTAACCTTGAATATGAGTGTTGACTGAACTGAAGCTTATTCCACGCTCTCCCCGCTCCCAGTGCGTGCAATGGAACCCCAGGGCATGGTGGCTTCTTTGCCCACAGGTGAATCTTGGGGGGGTAGCTTCAGCAAATGCACAGGTAAATACGACGGAGGCAGCATTGGCCAGGGCAGTCTGCAGCTGCGGCCGTTGGAGTATTTGGGCCGGCCGGGTCTGTATGGTGTCTCTTTAAAGTGGCTGCGGGAGCCCGAGACTCGTTGATTACACGCTCTTCCACGTGTGCCAGTACCCCTGCCAGCATCTGTTCAGAGGGTCTGCTCATGAAGACTCAGACAAGTTGATGCCTGACAATTGGGCCAAGTTCTCTGGGGATATAGGCTAAAGAGCTGATCAGTGTTGAATCATCCGACGAAGGCGTTGATGAGACCAGGGGTGTCTAGCCGTGGAAGGGAAGCCCGGCGATCGATGGCACTGTGGCATTCCGGCGATGGTCTCTTCTCTGGGCCCGATGCGAACGCAACTGGTGAATCCCCATGTGAAGCAGTTTTCAAGGTCCAGGTTGCTGTCCAAAGGGATTATAATGCAGAGTCAGTCGCAGTTACCAAATAGGCGGCAACATGTCGTCCCGTAACTCGGCAAAAACTCTCGTTGAAATAGAGCTCCTCATGCGTTTGATATGAGCCGAAAGGTCCTAGAAAGAGTAGGTACTCAACCCTAGGCGGGAGAGGCAGAGAGCCGGGGTAAAGCTGCATCTGCAAGCTGGCACCATGCCAAATAAAGTGCCCATAGCGTGTGTAAAGTTTTTCGCGCCGTTCGAGTTCGCAGGCGCACGAGGATGTGCTTGATTATAGTTCTCTGTGTACCCCACTAAGGATGCACCAGGAACGCGTCCATGATACCTACTCGGCAAGAAAATTGGGAAGAAGAAGAAGAAGAAGCAAAAAAAGAAAATCGGAGAAAGTCCGAAAAGGGAAAGGAAGGAGAAGAAAACGAAACCCTCTCCCCACCAGGTTTGGTTGGCCGTCCTTCTCAAGGCCAGAGGTATAGCCTACCTAGACTTGTCGAGCAGATGAGTACCGTCCGTAGGTGGATCCTGAGATGGTGGCATGTTACAACACTGGAACGTGGCTAGGAGGAAGAGGTCAAGCGGGTGGGTACAAGAGGGTCGCCGTCTGCATCCATCCATCTGCAAGCGCATTGCAACAGCATACAACGAAAGACGGGATGGCGACGGTCTGCGAGATGGCCCGTGTGTCCGGTCTCGTCTGGATGCATCAGTGTATGGGCAGTGTAAGAGTAGACAGGCTGTAATAGGAAAAGGCCGGTGCCGGCCAGTACCTAGCACTCTACCATCAGGTGGATGGATGGGGATGCAGACTGGCGGTAAGCCACGATGGTTAGAAGGACGGACGGGTAGAAGGCATCCGTCTGTCCTGCTCAAACTGTCCGTAGGTAGGTAGGTAGGTAGGTAGGTAGCGTCGGGGCCGACTAGGTAGCTAGGTAGCTGCAAGCTCATTAGTTGTCCAAGCTTGTAGCGATTGCTGGCTTGCGTCGGACGGGTAGTATGCTTCTAGCTTCTGATGACTTCATTGGCGTTGTCCACGGATCGGTGGGAGGCATTCGTCTAATATCTGATGCGCACTGGCGAGTAATTACTTTGCGAATCCATGCAGAGCCGGCGGCGGGATAATCCGCACGAGGCAAGGTGACGACCTACCTGTCTATCGTTGGTTGGAGGGCCATGGAGGGGCCAGGCTTGGGGACGAGCAGAGGAGGGTCATTACTCGGGAGCGGTGACTGAAACAGACAGCTGTTACACTGCATAGCCCCTCCCCCTCTTGTCAGCAAAGCATGCATCGTGCTCGCTCATCCAAGGGGTGGGTGTCTGAGGATGCCGGATGCGGAGACGCACAGCTGGACGCGGCCAAATCGTGTGGCTTTCCAGGATGTGTGTGGAATCTCTCGAGAACAGACATTGCAGTGATGAAAACACATGGAAAGACGGCCACGGCAGCCAGGCAGGCCGGCCGGCCGGCCTTGGGATTGGCCAGATCAAACAGGGAAGGGTTGAAATGAAGATTTTCCCAGAAAAGGAAGTGTAGGACTGAAAGAAGAAAGGAGAAGAAATGAAACGGAGCGGGAAAGACCACCGCATTCCGACGCTATGGTTTGCGGCAGGCAAGGACGACGTGGGCATCTCGTGGCAGGTGCAGTGCAGATACCGGTAGAGTAGGTAATTACCTAGATGGATGCCGATTGGGGGAGGGGAGAGGAGAGCAGGGCCTGCAGGGGAAAGAGATGCCAAAAAGAAAAGAAGAAAAAAGACATGAAAGAAAAGGAAAGTGCGAGCGAAACCCAGAACCCTGGACGGGACAGGACAGGACAGAACAGGGCAATCAATCTATCTACACAGGCAGCACGTATCCGTAATCTAAGTCGTACCTACCTAGGTAGTTACCTAGTTGTACGTATGTAGGTAGTAGGTAGCACTAAGGGTATGCTCTGGTAAAGCTAGGTAGGAGAATTAATTTCGAGGGAGAAAATTTCCAAGACGAGGATGCCATCGTCAACAGCAAAACCTTGTTAGGCCTTTTTTCTGTTTTGCAGACCAGCCACTCAAGCGACCAGGAGACGCAGGAAGCGTGCAAACTATCGTTCGCGTCGTTAAACCTTGAGCGGCTTGAGCGGCAGAAGTCATAGTACGAGGCGGTCACACACACTTTCTCCCTCTCTCTCTCTCTCTCTCTCTCTCTTCAGCTCGGAGAGGTAGATTGGATCATCCCTTGGCATTTATTTGGTTTACATTTCTCTTACAACAGCCTCGCCGACCGCCCGGCTTGACCGATGCCTCATATAGTGTGGCTGAGGGCCCTCTCATGCAGCGCTCTCATGCAGCGCGCTCATACGGTGCGGTGCAGGTACCTAGGAAAGGTACTAGGCAGGTATATAAGGTAAGGTACTGAAGGCAGGTAGGTAGGTAGGTAGGTGGTAATTCCCTCTAACCTATAACCAACCCACCCAGCGCCGCATGCAGCAGAAATGCCCCGGGAAAAAAGCTGCGAGAGAGGTGAGCGAGGTACGTACCGTATGCCGTAAATATCTGAAGAACCTCGAGGTGGACAGGGATACATACGTGTCCAATCACGAGCGACAGCTGCTGGGGATATCCATGCGTCGTGGGGTAGGAGGAACAACAGACTAAAATAAGTGGGAGATGATCTATACGTAGGAAGGCAAGGTAGGTAGGTAGGTAGGTAGGTACGGAGTAAAGTACAGTAGCACCTAGCCTAACCTAGTCGAGAGAGCTCCACGACTAGTGTACTCGTAGGTGTAGCACGGGAGCGAATACCTCGAAGCTGGACTTGACGAGAGGCATCGATCGGATTGTGAGGGATGGGTGGGAAGGACAGGACAGGACAGCTCAAACCAGGTGAGGTCGGCCATAGATACGACGTATGTACGTACGTACATACGCCCCTGTTGAATCCCTTTTCTCGTTGGTTGGCCTTGGCAAGCTTCTTTGCCTACCTACCTGGGTATTACGATGTATGTACCTAGTATGGGCTCGAGGTAACGTCGTCGTCGTCGTCGACGTCGTCAACAAGGCCATCGTCGTGTGCGTAAGTAATTGTAATTATACTCTCGCGAAGTCCCCTCCCCTGTCAAGCGCCTTCGCAAGCCACCCATCATGGATGCCCCAAAGCAGACGCTTACTTCCTGGTTATCGGGAGGCACCCAACCCAACCCAGCCTCTCAGCCTGTCTAGACAGTCCTGTCCCGCATGCCATGTGCTCGCTCGCTGTGCTGGCTAGCTACTAAGTTAGGTAGGTATACATTGCCTCCCTAGGTACCACCTACCTGGGCTAGGTAGACGGACAAGCAGCCCGGCTCCGTGGTGACGGCTGCGTATTCCAGTTATTCATTCATTTCCATTCCGTCCTTCGGTGCCGTCGTTCCCTGCTCACTCAACCTCGTTTCTTATCGTGTACAATGAATGTACTAGGTGGTTTACGTCTGTCGTGTCTGCCCACCCCACTCACTCACTCACTCACTCACTGCCCGGCCTGTTCCCCCTCCGGAAGACAAGAGCCAACCAAGACCAACCAGTTCAGGTCAGGTCGATTGAACAAATTGGAGAGGCCGAGTCCGTCCACAGACGCATCCAACCCATGCTACCTAGGTATCTATCTATACAGGTACGCAGCGCACCATAAGAGACCCATTCATATCCGATCCACACACGCCCTGGCCTTTCCTTGCCGACTGAACTGGCAATTGTGCGCTGGTTGGCTGGGAACGTGTGTCCCTGCCCGCCCAGCCCCGTCACCCACGCCGCATGCCGTACCATACTATGTAGATAGGTACCCACTGCAACCCGTACCTCTGAAGACGAAAGTGAAGTAGGCATATGTACTCTATATCCGTAGTGTACGGAGTAGGAGCCCCAGGGCGGAGACGAGGTCGTGTCTGGGCTGTCTGGGTCTGGCCGTATAGTAGTGTATGAGGTGTGTGCCTTTGTTTGCCCCTCTCATACAATCACTCGCACTAGGTATACGTGCTCTTCTTTCTTATGTACAATGTACAGGCTCGCTGATCCCTTTCCTGGTCTCTGTGAGTCTAGTCTGTCTGTATGTTTATCTGTCTCCAGCGGACAACTGTCTTTCTCTCTGCCATCATCCTCTTGCCAACCAACTTTTTGCTCTGCTGCCACCAACCAGCTTCAATCTTACACTTCCCGCTCGTCGGCGGCATTCATTCCTTTTTCCCTCGTAGCCACACACCCTCCCTCCTCTTCCTTCAGTTCTCTCCCCCCGCTGTTCCCATTTCCTTTTCCCTCTTCCCTTCTCGCCCTCTAACCATCTTCCGGATTTCCTAGGCTGCCCTGACCCATTTCAACATTCCAGCCTCTTGTTACTGCTCTTGTGCCTTGCGACCCGTCGCGTCGGCATTTGATAGACCAGACCCCAAGACAAGACAGACAGCCCTGGTTGATCCTGGTCACAATCATTGTCTGTGTCGCACACGCCCTGCGACAGACACCTGGGGCAGCCGACAACCCAACAGGGCTCCTGCCTCCACCCTTTGCCGGGTGGTGCTGCTCGGTACCTAGGTACCTACCTACCTACCTAGGTAGTTTAGGTACCTCCCAAAGGGTTCACACATGCCTGAGGTACCTTCCTAGGTATCTACCTCCAGTACCTACTGTACATACCTACAGTACCTACCTGCCTATGGTCGGTGCTTAGCTTGTGCCGCACCCAATTGCACTTATCCGCCCGCCTGTTGAGGTCCTGGTGATACCCACTTTTATTCCTCCGACACTGTCCTCGCCCGCCTTGCCGGTCGCACTCTCTCTCGTCTTCCGTTCTTCGTCACCCATCTCCCTCGACAGCTTCCGCCCTTCCCACGATCTCAAAGGTCGAAGCTCCTCGTCCCTTCATCCTTACGCCCGCCGACATTCGACTGCAAAACAAACCGTCCCTCGACCTCCATCATCAACTGCTGCCATCGACTGGTCCTTGGCCGAAGCCCATCGACCCGCCCGTCAACCTTTCGTCACCTTACCGCCGAGTACCCCGTCAACGAACCGCCTCATCGTCATTCGACCACGCCGCCCTTCCCGCCTTTCCCGGCCTTGCGACTTACTCCCGTTTCCGAGGCGTCTACTAATATTACTATGGGCATTTAACGTGCAGTTTTTGGGAGAAACATACGCCTTTTCGCTCTCTGGACCTTTGAGCCCCGTGGACTCGAGGCACCAACCCCCCCTTCCCTTTCGCATCACTTTTACGGACAACAGCCCCATCCGAGCCTCGCCATACCCGTCAAAATGGGTGCCTGCATGAGCTCGAACAACGAGGAGGTCGAACAGAAGAAGAAGAGTCAGGCGATCGACAGACAACTGGAAGAAGACTCCAAGAGGTTACGCAGGGAATGCAAGATTCTGTTGCTCGGTACGTTCTCAATCCACCCGGCGCCACCCCAATATGCTGCTCAGGGACGCGGGCATATACTGACATCTCCGCAGGCTCTGGAGAGAGCGGAAAATCCACAATCGTCAAGCAGATGAAGATCATCCATTTGAAAGGCTATTCGGAAGACGAACTCTACAACTATCGGCCGACAGTTTTTAAGAACCTGGTAGAATGCGCCAAGGCAGTGATACAGGCGATGCGACAGTTCGAGATTGAGCCCCAGATCGAAGCGAACAAGGCCTATGCCACCTACCTCCTGGAATACACAGCCGAGTCGGGCCCCCAAGCACACATCGACCCCCAAATCGGCGTCGCCATCCAGTCAATATGGAGCGACCCTGCAAGGGAGCAGCTCATGGACAGGCAGACGGAGTTCTATCTGATGGACTCGGCAGAATAGTGGGTTTCTCCTGTTTAGCCCCTGCGGCGTGATTGATCGATTTGAGTGGCAGCTAACCGGTTGGTTGGCATCAGCTTTTTCCAAGAGGTCATGCGCATCGTCTCACCCGACTACCTCCCCAACGAAATGGATGTTCTCAGGGCCAGAACCAAAACCACGGGCATTTACGAAACGAGATTTCAGATGGGCCAGCTCAGCATACAGTGAGATAGAGACACTCTGTGAAGCCGCGTGCAAACCCCCGGGGGGAAGCTAACAATGCGGCAGCATGTTCGACGTGGGCGGTCAAAGAAGCGAAAGGAAGAAGTGGATTCACTGCTTCGAAAACGTCACTTCCATCATCTTCTGCGTTGCTCTCAGTGAATACGATCAAGTCCTGCTCGAGGAGTCTAGTCAGGTAGGAGGGACCCACCCAGAATACTGTGCAACTGATGTGATCCCGGCGATTAACAGTTGCAGAACCGAATGATGGAAAGTTTATTATTGTTTGATTCTGTGGTGAACTCGAGATGGTTCATGCGCACCAGCATCATCTTATTCCTTAACAAGGTGGATATTTTCAAGCAAAAACTTGGGCGTTCACCGCTGGGCAATTACTTCCCCGACTACTCTGGCGGCAACGACGTCAACAAGGCAGCCAAATATTTGCTCTGGAGGTTTAACCAGGTCAACCGGGCACATCTTAACTTGTATCCCCAGTAAGTGATGGGCGTCATTGTATTGGGGGGGCAGAGGGCTAACCGGACGGTAGCTTGACTCAAGCGACCGACACATCGAATATCAGGCTAGTGTTTGCCGCAGTTAAAGAGACGATTCTCAACAACGCTCTCCGGGACTCGGGAATCCTATGAAACCAGCTCGACTTGGATCCTCCTTTTCTTTTCCCTTTTTTTCTCTCTCTCTTTTTTTAATGTTTAGATTCATCTCCTCTGTTGCGGGTCAGCGTTTTTCAGCATTGCCGGGCGTTGTGGGCGGCACTTCGTTTGGACGGCGTTCACTCTGGTTTCTACGCTCGCTTTTGACAAGGTACGGTCGAGCGAACGGGTCGGTTGGTGGCTTAGGATCGACAGAGGCAGTTTCCTTTTGCATCGTGGGATCAATTGCTACATAAGAGGTGCATTCGCAACCGGTTGCTGCCGCCCAAGCGAGGAAACCGGGTGTTGGTGAAAGAGGAGAGGCCTGCACACGAAGGCTTTTTTTTGGGGGGGGGGGGAGGGAAAAGTATACCGGCCGTGGTCTGGATGGAATATGATGATGGGGAAGGCAAGTTCGAAGACGAAGTGATGAATGGACCGTTCGTTTGGGACTGATGCCCGGGGCATGGATGGAGCAAAGCGAAGCAAGCAGCAGCAGCAGCAGCAGCAGCAGCAGCAACCCGGCCATTTCGAAAGAATCGAGGTACTAGTAGCCTGGGGGAGCTTGGTTGATAGCTGGAAAGTGTTGCGACAGCCAAATGAAGCAAATTTCTCTCCATGCGGAATCCAGTCATGCGCCCGAAAGCTGTGTGCAACGCAACGCAACGCAATAATGTACGGAAATAGAGGCGGGTCCGGGTGCTTCGACGACGGGACGGATTTGAGATGCAGAGAGAGGGTCAAGTGCAACCTTGACTTTGGAAGGTCGATCGGGGAGGCGCCGGGGCTGGTGGAACGATCAAGTGACGGGGAGACGGAGGAGGAGGAAAGACATCTAGGTAACCTCCTCCGGCGGGGAGAGGCACGTCGAAGCGTTGGCTTGAGGCCTGGGCATTGATTGGATGGGGGTTTTTTTTCCCCGTGTTTATTTGAAGGCTACTTTGTATTAATCCCTGCAAGACTATGCGGCGCTGGACGCGCGCGGCGCATCCGGTTCTCCCAGCACGTTTTATCACGTACATGTCCGTCCCGACGACGACTCTGTGAGGCTTTTCCCCGGGGGAGGACATTAGACGGGAGAGAGCCCCCCCCGCGCAGAGATGTGGGAGACGATTGTGTGTGTCGGTCGGCCCCGTCAGTTCCGTCGTCCAAAGTTCAGCGAGTGGGCGAGCGAAGCGGGCCGGACTCAGCGCGATAGAGAGAGAGAGGGAGGGATAGAGAGAGAGAGAGAGAGAGAGAGATAGAGAGAGGTCAGACGACGCAGTGACATTGCATCGCATTCCCAACGCCCAGTGGGGGTTTTTTTTTTTTGGTTTTTTGCGTTTGGGGCGGGCCTTTCCTTCCCTCTGCGCCTCCCCTCCCTCTCTCTCTCACCCTCTCTCCAATACCGTGCGCTTTTTTGTCTTTTTGAGTTTGTAATTATGCTGAGGCATGGCGCCGGGGTATGGGGTCCGATTGGAGGGGGGGTTGGTTGGTTGGAGTCTCGGCCAACCAATTGCATGCTCGCACGGGGAGGGCTGGGTGCTGTATGTTTGGGGCGATGGCCTTTCAAGAAGAATGGCCGCATGGAAATGGAGACGGCGAGGACATTGTGTTTTGAGCTCGGATTATTCGAGGGGTGTGTATGTAAGTATGGTTGCCGGGGGAAGTGGTTTGTCGACAGAGGTCGAATGCTGAAGGCAGAGAGAGAGGGAGAGAGAGTCGCGCTGAAGAACAGCGGGGGGGGGGAGCAAGGACGGAGAAGGAGCTCAGACGGCATGTTCGGGGTGGGCGGAGTTCTGTTCCATTCTATCAACGTGGGAAAAGATCTCCGGCCTCCAGCCCCGCTCTCCCCCCCGCCCCAGGTGCCCCAGGCCCCCAGCGCTCTCCGTGGCTCCGCACGACGGGGTAGGTAGCTTACTATAGGTACGTACCTACATTGGTAAGGACGGGCAAATAGGTAGCGTTCCTCTCCTCCTTTACCTCTGGCAATGCAGCAGCAGTTTGGCGCCGTGTCAGAGGGTAGCAGGAAGGAGGTCCATCTTGATGTGGGGACCGGTTGGGGGGGATTTGCTGTGTAAAACAGGCGTGACTCGTTGGTTGGGCGCATCAGGGCCCTGTCACCACTGGGAGGACGGGATACGAAGTAGGCGGAGGGCTAGTACATTACATATGTCTCGTCGCCGCACCCGAGAGGCGGCCGGGTATGGTGGAATGGCGACATGTTCGTGTCATGGCTGTTCGTCAGTCGCTTGTGGAGAGAGGCTTGGGGTGGATGAACAGGAGGAGGAGACGAGGGGTTGCGGTTGGTGATGCATGCCACGGCAGAACCCAAAGACATTGAGGGTGGGGAAAAGAAGAAAAAAAAAAAGGAAAAATAGAGGGAAGAAAAGAAAAAGGAAAAAAGAGGGTCTCAAGGACGTGTGTGGGGAGATGGTTGACGACACCGGGGAATGATGCTGCGGTTGCCGTGCTGACTACTGCTACTACCACTACTGCATACCTGGGTTGTAATACGGATACTAGGTACTGACCGACTTAGACGGGCTCGACAATGCTCGTCGGAGAAGCGGTGCGAGATTTGTCGCCGCCGACTTCTCGTTCCCCGAAATGACCCAAGACGAGAAGACCGGGCCAATGTCTCAGCCGAGTTGCGCCGGTGCACCTAACTATCTACCTACCTACCTACATACATACCGGTCGGTGGTCGAGCGAGCGAGTGCAGCGGGTCGCCGGGACTCGGTGGTCATTCCGAGGCTCGCCGTTCCCAGGTAGACCACCTATCCGTACCCATGTGCCTAGGTAGGTAGGTACCTAGCTTAGCTTGCCCCAGAGATTTATAGCACAGTCTAGCCTTGGGTATTTCCAAATGGCCGAGTCGAGCCAGCTTCGGCGTCAGTGCCGCCGCCATTCTGATGCGATGCACCAACCAACCAACCACTAGGGAGGGAGGGGGCTGCCAGTGCTGGTTGCAGAGCGTCTCTCTCTCGCGAACGGGGAGAAAAGCACCCCGCATCCTGACCTCGTAAACCATGTATGTACTTCGCACATGAGCGGAAACCAGACAGCATTGCTGCCGTCAGGCTAAGGGGGGAGGGGAACGAACTGTGCTGTGCTACTGCTGTTGCCGGGGTGCTCTGCTCACCTCGCGTCAACCCGCCCCCCCCCCGCATTGTTGATGGCTCGGACAGCGAGCAAAAGGCCGGATTGCTCGCGGCTGCATGCTCTTGTTGCTCCAGACCCCCCCAAGGCCACAGTACATCCTTTTACGCTGCCGCAAAGTGAGGCCATATCAGGCGGTTTCCTCTTCTGGTGGGGAGGGGGGGGCTTCTTGCTGGGTACGCTTACATGGGCAGGGGCCCAGACCAACCCTGTATTCGACCTTGACGGAGACGGGAACATGAGGCTCGGAGTCTTACCTCTCTATCCATACCTTGTCCAGCGAAGCAGAGCAAAGCAGCGCAAGAAGGCAGTCGATGCTCGATTGTCCGAGGAGAGCCGCGGCAGCACCTTTCTTTTTCTCGTGCTTCTCCAGACCGGATGAGCGGTGCAATTGTATTGTGCAACATCAGTTCGATGCAGGCCATGCGTCTATGACATGCCATGCCATGCCATGCTATGCCACGCCACGCCCATATCCCCCTCCCTCCCCCTTGGTAGTAAGCACCCCGGCACCTTCCATCCATCTCGATGTTAAGAGGGAGCAGACTAGGCAAGGTAGCAGTAGGTATGTATGTAGGTAGGTAGGTACCTAGGTAGCTGGAGCTAGCTACGGCGAGGTAGCTTCTCATCCATCCTCCAATCGAGGAGGTACCTCTCCTCCTCCTCCTCCTCCTCCTGCAGCATGGCAACCCAACATACCATGGTGGACTGAGATATACTATCCTTCCTCAACGGTCCGTCTCTTTCAAAAGCTGCCGTTGCCCCCTCCTCACTTCACCTCACGAGCTTTTGATCTTTCCTTCTTCTGCTTTACCCCTCCCCCCCTCTTCCCCCCCTCCTGCAGCTGCAAAGCGTCCTTGTCTACGCTCTTAGCTTCCCTTGTAACGTACATCTTCCCCCTCCGGTGTACCGAGCTCGACTTACATCTGCATCGTCTACCGTCGTACGTTGCTCACCCTTGGACATTCACCGAGTCCCAACCGCATCTGGAACGCCATCTAACCCTAATCGCCATCCAGCAAAGCTCCAGTTGCCGAGCATCAGCTCCGTAATCTTCGGCCGAGGCGCGCTTCGCTTCGCTTCGTTTTCGTTGGCGCTGGGCTGACTGAGTTTCCCGGCCGCGACTGGTGGTGGGCTGATCTGAGCTGAGCTGATCTGATCTGAGCTGAGCTGAGCTTGCTTGCTTCAGGCACGCACGCACAAACACTCCGCTCTTCTCCCCGCCAATATCCTTGACGTAGGTAGGTAGGTTGGTTCCCTTTGCTCCGCCTGTCAACGAGTCTGGAGCTCCTCCTCCGTCCCCTCCCCCATTGTCCAACCCCCCATTGTTGATTACGACCGAGCGCTGTTTCGGTTTCCGCACTCTCTCCCATCCTCAGCAATCCCTAGTACCTAGCTAGCAGGACCGTTGACATTCTCACCAGACAGTCGAGCTTCAACATCGGGCCAATTGAGTCTCCGAGTTCCTCATTCGTTGTTGCACGCGTACCCGAGATCGAATCACGAAAATGTCGGCATCCACGGAACCGCAGCGCATTCCCATGCGTGAGCGGCGTCCTTCCACGGGTGCGCCCATCATCGACATCCAGGGCTCTGTCGGCCCGGCCGGCGTTTCCCGCCCCAAGCATAAGAGAACCTTCACTGGTTTCGGTGCTGGCGAGATCAAGAGCGTCGAGGGTTGGTGATTCCTTTTCTTCCACTCTCCCAGTTAGTTGCACGATGCCGTCGTGAGCTCTCGCAGCTTTCGTGGAGCTCGTGGGGGGCGGGGCAGCTCTCTGGCCCGCCCAGCCCAGGCCCAAAATACATACCCCGCACTGATCGTCGCGAGCTCCATCACGCCACATGGACCCAGCAGCTTCGTCTCCCTGCCCTGTCCCACATCATCCATCGCTTGCACGCACCAGCTAGCGAGGTCGCTAGCTAACTACTACCTTTTCGATGGGACCGCACCGCTGACTTGACCCTCTTTCGATAGCTTCAATCCCAGAGCCCCAGCGCGAGGCATGGTCCAAGGCTCAGGCTGGCCCTTTCAAGACCAAGGAGGAGTTCGAAAAGGAGGTTGTCCGCCATGTCGAGACCACACTGGCCCGCAGCATGTTCAACTGCGATGAGACGGCCGCCTACTCGGCCGCCAGCTTGGCCTTCCGTGACCGTCTGGTCAAGGAATGGAACAAGACTCAGCAGCGCCAGACCACCGTCGACGGGAAGCGCATCTACTACTTTTCTCTCGAGTTCCTCATGGGTCGCGCCCTCGACAACGCCATGTTGAACGTCGGCCTGAAGGACGTTGCCAAGGGTTAGTGACGATGAAGCCCTGGGAGAGAGCCGGTGACGCTAACAGCCTCACAGCTGGCCTTGACGACCTTGGTTTCCGCATCGAGGACGTTATTGAGCAGGAGCACGATGCCGCGCTCGGAAACGGCGGTCTAGGCCGATTGGCTGCCTGTTTCCTCGACAGTCTGGCCTCCCTCAACTTCCCCGCCTGGGGCTACGGACTGAGGTACAGATACGGTATCTTCAAGCAGGAGATCATCGACGGGTACCAGGTCGAGGTCCCCGACTACTGGCTGGACTTCAACCCTTGGGAGTTCCCTCGCCACGATGTCACCGTGGACGTAAGTCGAAGCGGCCCTGGAGCACAACGTCGAGACAGTACTAACAGCCCCAAAGATCCAATTTTTCGGTCACGTCCAGAAGTCGACAGACTCCAACGGGAAGACCGTCGCTCGCTGGGAGGGCGGCGAGACCGTTACCGCCGTGGCATACGACGTGCCGATTCCGGGATACGCGACAACCTCCACCAACAACCTGCGTCTGTGGTCCAGCAAGGCTGCTAGCGGCGAGTTTGACTTTCAAAAGTTCAACAGCGGCGACTACGAAAACTCGGTCGCCGACCAGCAGCGCGCCGAGACCATCAGCGCCGTCTTGTATCCCAACGACAACCTCGAGCGCGGAAAGGAGCTTCGCCTGAAGCAACAATACTTCTGGTGCGCCGCGTCTCTCTACGACATCGTCCGTCGCTTCAAGAAGTCCAGACGTCCCTGGAGGGAGTTCCCCGACCAGGTGGCCATCCAGCTGAACGACACTCATCCCACCCTCGCCATTGTTGAGCTCCAGCGCATCCTGGTGGATCTCGAGAAGCTGGATTGGGACGATGCGTGGAACATCGTCACAAGCACGTTCGGCTATACCAACCACACGGTCCTTCCCGAGGCTTTGGAGAAGTGGCCCGTGGGCTTGGTCCAGCACCTGCTTCCCAGGCACCTGCAGATTATTTACGACATCAATCTGTTCTTCCTCCAGAGCGTCGAGAAGATGTTCCCCAACGACCGCGACATCCTGGGCAGGGTCTCCATCATCGAGGAGTCGCAGCCCAAGATGGTTCGCATGGCGTTTTTGGCCATCGTAGGTTCCCACAAGGTCAACGGCGTGGCCGAGCTGCATTCCGACCTCATCAAGACCACCATCTTCAAGGACTTTGTCAACATTTACGGGCCCGACAAGTTCACCAACGTCACCAACGGCATCACCCCGAGACGTTGGCTGCACCAGGCCAACCCCCGGCTGTCGGACCTGATCGCGTCCAAGACGGGAGGTTACGAGTTCCTCAAGGACCTGACGCAGCTCAACAAGCTCGAGCTCAGCGTCGACGACAAGGCGTTCCGCAAGGAATGGGCCGAGATCAAGTACGCCAACAAGATCCGCCTGGCCAAGTACATCAAGACAACGACCGGCGTCAGCGTCAACCCCGCGGCGCTCTTCGACGTCCAAGTCAAGCGGATTCACGAGTACAAGCGCCAGCAGATGAACATCTTTGGTGTCATCCACCGGTACCTCACCCTCAAGGCCATGTCGCCTGAGGAGCGCAAGAAGGTGACGCCGCGCGTCTCCATCTTTGGCGGAAAGGCGGCGCCCGGCTACTGGATGGCCAAGCAAATAATTCACTTGATCAACAACGTCGGGTCCGTTGTCAACAAGGACGACGACATTGGCGACCTGCTCAAGGTCATCTTCCTCGAGGACTACAACGTCAGCAAGGCCGAGATGATCATTCCCGCTTCCGACCTGAGCGAGCACATCTCCACCGCCGGTACTGAGTAAGTGTGGCCCCGACACGACTGCCGAGGCCGTCCGCAGCTAACAAACCCTGCAGGGCTTCGGGTACCAGCAACATGAAGTTTGTGCTCAACGGCGGCCTGATTATTGGCACGTGCGACGGCGCCAACGTGAGTGACCCGACGGCACGGGACTGGCCGGATGATCGTTGCTAACACGGGCCTAGATCGAGATCACGCGCGAAATTGGCGAGAACAACATCTTCCTCTTTGGCAACCTTGCCGAGGACGTCGAGGATCTCCGCCACGCCCATACCTACGGAACCCACTCCATCGACGAGAACCTTTCCAAGGTGTTCTCTACGATTGAGAGCGGTACATTCGGCTCCGTGTCGGACTTCCAGGCGCTCATCTCGGCCGTCCGTGACCACGGTGACTACTACCTCGTCTCGGACGACTTCAACAGCTACATTGAGACCCACAACCTCGTGGACGAGGCGTACAAGAACCAGGAGGAGTGGGTCACCAAGTCCATTACCAGCGTGGCTCGCATGGGGTTCTTCAGCAGTGATCGCTGCATCAACGAGTATGCCGAGGAGATCTGGAACGTCGAGCCTCTCAAGGTGGAGGACTAGACCAGGCCGGCTAGACCCAGGCTCTACGGAGACGAGAGGAGAGGAGACGGACGGCTCAAAACGGCCTAGCCGGCGACTGGCTGGTCAGGCGTCAACGGAACCGAGTACCTACCCACCTACCTACTGAACTTAGGCACCTAGGACGGCGCTGGGCAAACGAACAGTGCTAGATAATATCTTGTTTGTATACGCTATGCAAGTAATCCAAGACTGTGGTTTTACAAAACAGTTCAAGGCCTGATGAAGTCGACGGGTCTGTGTGTGTGTGTGAGTGAGTGTGTATCCACGTGTGTCGAGGTGCCTGGCCCCCAACGACCATCAAGAACGGCCTCGAACGGCCATGGCAAGAAACGGAACATGGGTGACAAGTGGAACGGCGACGGGACGACATGAACGTTTAGACAGGGGTGGAAACAATGGGGGGGCACTATTTGCCCGAATGACGTCATCATACCGCAAGGTGGGCTGCTCTCAGGACGGCAAGAAAAGAAACCCACCTCAGCATACATCGTACAACATGGACGGAACAGGGTCGTGAAGTGAAAGGGGAGGTGGGGGGGAGAGGACCCGAGAAGCGACTTGACTTGGTACGGTTCCCGGGTTACAACCCTTGAGCTTCCGCGGGGACGTGAGCTAAAAGAGCGGTCAAAGTCAAGGACTTGATAGTCTCCAAAGGGGGGGGGAGCAAAAGCAAATAAGAAGAGTAGACCGAGGTGACTCGTCGGCTCTACGTCGTCTCTGTCCAGATGTTCTGGAATTCTGGAAGGGCGACTGCCGCATGGGGAGGGGGGGGGGGAGGGACAGGTCGACTTATATCTACGGAGTATACTTGGCACACTGCTAGTCTACAAACGGCGCTGCGCGTCCTTGACACGTTCATGGAGCGATGCGTGGGGGGGCTGGATTCGTCCGGGGACGGTTCCGAAGGGGAACGGCGCAGTTCCGGGGAGAGAGAGGGGGGGGGGGGGGGGGGGGGGGGGGTGTGAGGGGGTTGGTTGGCTGTAGTTTTGTCGTCATTATCGAGAACTTGCTTTTCTCTCTCTCTCTCTCGAATCGAAGAGCTTCTTTCCTTCTTGCCTGTAGGTTGTACGTACATCGTAGGTAAAACTAGCTTCCCTGTTCG
>MU842883.1:133958-179932 GCA_030867305.1 Colletotrichum zoysiae | reverse complement strand
CCCTAACCCTAACCCTAACCCTAACCCTAGTTAGGATAACTTATGTAAATTACTTAACCAGTAAGTACTCTAGAGGTAGGCAGTCTGCCCCTCTATATACATAAGATATAGGAGGTAGGGGTACGTTATGACCCCTTGTTGTATGTGATACCGCTCTGTGAATCGCCTCACTTCAACACAATCCTCTCAGGCTGACCTGGCCTGCAACTTTTCACTCGACACAAGGTGCTGCCCCGAAGCGTACCTGGGGTACCTTGGCACTTAGCAACTGAAGCCCATAGGAAGAGCAGGATCTGATTTGGACCGTCATAGAGCGAGCGACTCTACACCAAAAAAGGACAAACCAGTAAGATGAAATGGGACGGCTTCACGACGCCAACCAACGCTCGCTGGTCGGTGCTTTTCATGACCCATGGTCCGCTATCGAGAAGCGGGCTCACAAGTTGGCCTCGTTTGCGCTTGCCTCTCCCCTTGAGAAGCTCAGCACGGCAGAGACCCCAAGGCCGACCAAAGCTACCTCAACTGACCTCAAGATAGTACCACTGCCCCCCTTAACCGACAACAATTCTCCTCAAGCCAAGCGCAGTAAAGCCTCTCCTTGACAACTGTAGGGAGCCTCGTCCGTGTTGACTTCTTTGATTACGCGGCCAATAGTGCCGTCTACGAGTGGAACGATAACTTCTGCCATGTTGGCCCCAAGTTCCTAGAATTTAAGCTAGGCCTTTCGGGTAACCCTGACACCTGCCGCAACCACACCGGCATTGAGCCTCTGATTCCTACTTCGCGCCAACAGCCTATTAAGACTCGGATTACTTCCGTTAGGTGCCGCCGATTGTTCCTCAGGAGAGAGACCCGGCCTCATCCATGTCTAAACGCTAAGAAGCCTGCCCTAGTTTCGTTAAAGCCGCTAAATGCCGACGAGGGCCGTGAGCGAGGAGGGAGTAGGTACTCTTTGGAGCGGCTAGCTGGTGCGCCAAGGATCAGTGAGAAGCTTTTCCCCCTTATATCCACACGAGTAAATGGCTAGAAAGTAACTTGCTTGAGGTTTCTAGTCCAAACTACAAGGCCACGCTGGTTGTCGTCGCCGGACGGCGCTGACACTCCTCCTAAGAAACCGCAAACAGCCCTGGTGCCCTCCTTGTTCCCTCAAACGATTCATGCTCGCCTCCCTCGTTCACCAACATTATGGCGACATTATCAGGAATGCACTTAAGTCAACTCAAGAGCAGCATCTAAAGATAAGAAGCCATTTTGGGCAGTCAAGCAGCAAAGACAAAGATGCGGGAGTGGGAGAGTCACACAACATGTCATAAGGTTATCGGCGCACCGGGAATAGATGGGCATTATATTGACAGCTCACTATAGTTAATTAGCGCGCCGCCTACGGCCCCCTATCACTACCTCACTAAGACGTGCAAAGCAGACGGCTGGTGCCGTCACAAGAAATTTATCTTATACTTCTAACGGAGAGCTAAAGATAAGAGTAAGGGGTAGTAGTTACCATTTCACATACATCACATCCTTATGTTCATCACATCCTCTTGTTTACTACTACTGCCTACTTCCACCTATGGACCTTATCCACTAGAAACAGATGGACCTGCCGTTTTTCATTCTTGTTTTGCGCCTCTATTATCGCGATCTCTCCAATCCTTACCGCCATCTTCACTCCGTCTTCCCAAACCAAGCACGATAAGTACGCAACATGTAAGACTGAAAATAACACCCAGGCGCCGTAAGGAAGAGAGACACAGTCGGCTGAGATTACCTGTTCCTTGCGCCAGAGCCAGTCCTCACCCGCCAAAGTGTACACTAGCGTTGGTTATCGCCGCCGTTGACGCACACCAACCATATTTAGTACTCCTCTATTGACCACATGAAAAAGGCCTGACGCAGCCATCCTTACTTACAAGTCAGCTCCGGCCGCGATGTCAACCGAGATAGCCGACGAGGTGGTTCTGACCTTTCTGCACGAGTCAACTGGGAGCCCGGAAGAGCTTCGCCTGGCTGGAATCGGTGACGGCAACGACCATGGCGATGTCGATGATGATGTCGATAATGTGCAGCAGCCGCGGGGTACGCCTTCAAGCCCGGCTCTTCCATCCTGCCGAGAATCCCCCAACCATCTGCACTTCCCGCTCACAGAGGAGAGAAGAAGAAGAAGAAGAACAGGAAGAATTCGCTTTAACCGTTTTGGGTTGCTGTACCGCCATCGGAGAGGCCGCCACTCGCCGCCGCGTCGTCGAGCAGCCGAATGAGAACTATTTCGAGGAAGATAGCGTAGCTCCCGACCTTTTTTTCTTCTGGGAAGTGGCCGACCACGTGGAGAAGAGGCTCCGCCAGCCGCACCAACTTCATCAATCATCACCATCATCGCCTCGAGACTCGCCCACGGGCACTTAACCAAGCTGCCATGCAGCAGTGTAAGCCATGTCCGATTCGCGCCCTCTATTCTATACTGACAGACTATGCCACTTCCAGCTCGCCACATTCATCGTCTATCCCAGAAACTTCCGCAGCCGAGCCCAAACAACCTCCCTTAATTTTTGAGGTCTAAACTCAGTCCATCTATACTATCAACAGTTCGTTAATGCTGCTGCGCGAGCATTTCTGGGCAGAAGAGATTCCTGTTATTATCTCTCTAGGCCCTTATCGAGAGACCTGGCATTTGACGAAATGAACCCTGTCTAATCTTGGAGCCGCTACACACACATACACTATCTGGAGGTTAATACACTTACAGACCATGGTTCAACACCATGCTACTTCCGTGGCGTGGTGTCCCATTAACGTTACCAGCAAGGCCAGTCAGCCAATTCTAGGAGGTCAGCCTGTCATTTATGATAACGTGCTTCCCCAGGCTGAGCCAGATCCCTGCCAAATAAGAGGATGATACTGTTATCTGGCTGAAGTGGTGGTAGTCAGGATGGCGTCGATCCTGCCATGCGAGCGGTCCAGCTTTGGCGTTTCCACAAACACCTCCAGGCTCAGCTGGGGCCCCGATCAACAAGACCACTTCACCCTCGTCGTTCTCAGCCATCTCGATACCCTTATGGGCCACGACGACTGTGAGACGCCAGATGACGCTGAGGGGGACTGGGAAGAGGTCGTTGCCATGTTGGAAGAAGTTGGCGGCAGCGTAAAAAGTCGGCTGAGGTTGTTACGGACGGTGAAGTGGATGGGGTTGCAGAGGATAATTCCCGCATATTATCCGCCATGTGTAAAACCGCCCCAAATTTTGGGCGCTTCTTGTCAGGTCCACATATCTAGTAAGGTCCCTCAAAGGTGAATAGTTGGCCACTGGGGGCCTACAGTCCACCCCCTACCCGCTGAAGAGCTAGCTGCTGTTTAGTAAGGTAACACTACCTAGGTACTGGGTGAGTCTCTATACCTTGATCTTAAGTCAGCTCAACTCTGGGACCCCGAAGCAGATACAGATGCTCGCAGCAAACTGCTGTGAAGCGGGCGATTTCTGGTAATGGGTTTTAATTAACTGGCTTGCCTTACTTACACTACTTACCATAATTATTGGGGGGGGGGGGGGGCGATTACGCTGGTCATATGACGGCTTGTTGAGCAGTTCTTGGTTGAGAGCTTGTATTCTATTCCCTAAGGGCTTTCCCCCTGTCTTTACCCTTAACAGATAGACAAAGAAATTAAACCATAGCTTAGGGAACTGCATTTCTGCTAAGTTTAAGTACATTTAACATCCTAACCTAGATAGACCTTGTGTAAACCTGTCCTTATAGCCAGTAGTAAGGCGGGTCAGGTTTTCTTGGAATAAGAGGTATTATTACTAACTTATATAATGCTTAACTGGGCCGGCTTTTAGATGACACCTGGCACCTGTGCCTGTATGGCCTGCCTTAAGAGTCTTAGAGAGCGAAGGCAGGCTCCCCAAACACGCCGTTAACTCTTTGCTATGACAAGAGGAGCTTATGTCTATTGCACAGGGAATAGCCAACATCTCTAACGCCATGCAGGCCAGATGTCTGCTCCTCAGGTTTGTACCCTTAACTGCTGCTAAACACGTGATCCTTGACGTACTGATTGACGCCACCGAAACATGTGTGATAAAGCTTGTGGGTTAAGTAAGTGCAGACGCCTGTATCTATAATCTATCTGTATATCAAGCCTGAATAACAGACTAGGAAGAAAGAATGTGTTGGCTAGGGCCGGTTGACTTCGTTAACGATATGAGAGATGTGGCCGGCAGTGGCTCGGCAAAGGCGAACAGCGACGGTGACGAAAATATTGAGTTGTGAAGCCTTGCATGACTGCCGACGTAGCTAGCTGGCATGACAGGGCCACGCTAGCCGACGTCTGGCTGAGGAAGCCAATGATAAGCTCGAGCCTGGTTCGAAGCACGTCCAGCCGGACCTTGTTGGTTCCTAAGAAACTGGCATTTTCCTGCGCTCCCTGCGCTCTGGCTGCGACCAGCACGTTGGCCGGGCTGCTGGCACCGCCGCCCCCGCCAGACTCTCCTTTTCGTTTCCCACACTGTGGTAGCTTTTTCAGTCACATACTGTAAGCGGCGTGATTGTGGCTGTAGTTCTGTTGTTGATCGGCTGCTTGTGATGACATATCTGGGACATCTGGAAACTCGATAGCCACACGATGTCTTATATCCATCATAGCCCCTCTCTAGCCCTGCCAGGCGCCGCGCCAGGACGGGGATGTGGTTATTAAGGGACAGTTTACTAAAAGTCATATCGTTGGCCTCGTCAAAAGGGTGTTGTTTGTTGATGTTTACCGGCTTACCATCTATGTGGATTGGCGCATCATGTAGATCGGTTATGCGGCGGGCGCCCTACTTTTCGGCCGACAAGCAGAGGAGTAGCAGTACAGCGGCAGCCCGTTGTTATTAGTATTGTTACCGTCACATGTGCCGGGGGAATCTGGGTCGCAGGAAAAGTGCCAATTGGCAATGTGGACGGGGTGCATCAGCAAAGAAGGGGGTGACGTAGGCGAGAAGGCACGCTCATGCCGGTTACACAGCTTGAAGGCCTCGAAACAGAAGGGAGACGTCTATATGAGCTGGCTCTTGCGATATCCGGCCTTGACGAGTGTCTCGTTGGCGGCGACGGCGAGAATCTTGACGGTTCGGATCATGAACCAGAGGGCAGATTGGGCATTAGACGCGGGTGTGAGTTCGTGCCACGTCGTAGTAGCATGCTAGAAGTGTTTTCTCGTGTGCTTGCAGAGATGCATCGCGACCTCGGGGTCTGTGCTGGTGTTGTTGACGTTGCTGTTCACCGACGATGAGGGCATGGCAGTGGTGATTCGGAGTGACTCAATGTCCTAGATTGTATCAGTGACGACGTAGTCGAGGGTGGAAAGTAGGTCCTGTAGGGTTTCAAAGGCATTAATAAGGCAGGGGGTCAGTCTGAGGGGGAGTTGCTAGGCAAGGAGGAGCAGTCAGCAGATGTCAGGGGTAGAAGTCTAACAAGTAGGGCCAGGCTTTAAGACGGAGCTAGATAACGCTCCTGGCGGCGGCGGTGATAGCTACAGGGAAACAGAGGACTGGATACGTAAGAGTCGGACGGGCTTACCAAGTTAGGAAGTTGGGTCATCTCGTGAACTTAGTAGGGGGGTAGAGGGCAAGGCAGGATCAGCGGCGTGGTGTAGGTGAACAGAGATGAGTCGAAGTGGAGCGAGATAAGATAGTAGCCTTGGAGGGGTCTGCGATGAAACTGGAATGGAAGCAGAGCTTAAAGGACTGCAACTGGGAGTCGGTTATTAATTTCGTTAGGCTTATGCTTCGACTTCGACTTCAGCTTCTTATTAGACCTAGACTTGGGGCTAGGGCTTGACTTTGCAATAACGGTTGGACCGAGGTGACGGATGAGGACGACGATTCGACAAGGGGGGAAATGGCCTTTGCTTAGAATAGAGGAGTGATATTGTGCGATAGAAACGACATAAGGGAAGCCACAGGCGCAAAAGTCGGCCATATGAACCAGGGGTGGTGGCGGCGTTAGCGCGGCGAGAGGCTCACACCTGAGTGCCTGGTAATTCGCGCCTTGTAGTTTTTGATGTGATGCTACGGGCGAAACCGGTGACGGTCGTCGAGAGGTGCCAGAGGAGGAGCCGTACACAGTGACGGTGCAGGTGTCGTGCACAAGCTACACGATGGATGCGGCCGAGGAGGCGACGAGCTGGCGGACGGGGTGGCGGATCTCTTGTCGTCATTCCCGCCCTGGCCGACGCACACGCCGGCGGCGGCGGTGTTTGAGGGGGGGGAGGTTGACGCCGAGGAGCAGGTGCGGCAACACGCGTGGCTGCGGGAGATGATGGACTTTTCGTTTGCGTTATCGACGGCCAAGGAGGAGGCAGAGGGTGAGAAGACGATGGAGACGCGCGAGGGGACGCTTATGCCGACAGCAGCGACGTATGCAATGTAGGTAGGTACTGTATGAATACCAAGTACGGTATGTGGAGCTGGGCAGGGATTGATTGATTGCCATGGATCGACTGGTTTGCAAGGGCTGGTTGGATTGCAAAGGTTCTTTTGTTTGTGTGAAGCACATCGTAAGTGACCTTCTGCGACGGTCACGGGACCCGGATGAGGGAGAAGGAAGGTTCCTCCGATCCGATGGCAAATCACCCACCCCGAGCCACCCCACCCTACCCATGGACCAGAAGCTGCGTGAGTCTTTTAAGACGGTACATGCATTGCTTGAGTATGAAGACCAAAAAGCCTAAGGCATGGGTCTTGGAGGAGAGGCTGCATGCAAATTGCGCAAGCTATTAACTGGTGCGGTATAGCGGAGGTATATATTGGGCGGCAGCCCTTGTATCTAAACCCTTATTCTTGCTGACTGCGATTGGAGTAATGATAGATTGGTGTGCACCGCTTATGAGGACCGAAACCCCTTGCTAAGTCGCTTTCGCTAGATGACACTTTAACTTTCTGCTGTACTTAACGACAGCGTCTTTGCTGTAAGCAGTAATGTAGATGTGCTGGGCAGACTAGATGGGCTCGTGGAGGCAGGCTTAGGGACTTAACGGCGTTTGTTGGTGTTGCTTTAAGGTCTTAACGAGGTATCGATCACCGGGTTGTCGGGTCGCGTGGCGATCCTATTTGAGGCCGAGTTGATTAGCGATGGAAGGTGAGCAGGTATGAGATGCCATGTGTGCTAGGGCCTTCGAGCATTGGGTAGATAAAGAATTATAAACAGATAGGAGATCAGGAAGAAGAGTGACTTAAGACCAGTAGGTCCTAGAGTAAGTACTTTTCTCTATTTCTATTAAGCCATTCTCATTATTAACGCAAGTAATGGTATGTTTCCGAAGATCTCTAGTCTCCTCTCTTTCCGTTATGACGCCCAGGCGGTATGGAATCACGAGCGGAATACGCAGCTGGCCGCTTCAGTTCTCCTCTTTAGCCTCCTTGTGTTCATCCCACAGTTGTATCTACTCCTTCCGAACGCAGCTAGCAGGCTGCCACTCATGCTCCTTATGCCCCACAAAGTCAATAAGGTAATAGGCGGTCTCCTGACTGCTGCTTTTGGCCTTGCTGCGGTCGATTCTCTCGTCCAGGATGCTGGCAATTGCAACCCGTGGAAAGGATCTAGGTATAGATGCTGCTGCTTGGGCCTGATGCCCTGAGGCGCGCTTCCGTGTCTTTTTTCCTTTTGCTGGGACTAGGCACCCCCAACTTGATTCAGGGACTTAGAGGAGGGAACGGCCTCGTTAGTGTCCAAATCAACGGTTCTTTAAGATCGCAACGGAGTTCGTGGAGTCTTTCATTCCCCGGTTCGGGATAAGGAACCGAGTGAGTTGTGTGGTCGTTAAAATACTGCTTATTCTATGAATTTACAGCGTCCAAGAGCAACATTTGGTCCAAAAGAAGCGCGAGACCGACTAACACAACCCTTTTGAAGACATAATTAGTTGGAATTGTAACAGATATATGTTATTACTTACTCTATTGAATCGGGTAACTAGATCTTTATTGTTACCAATATTACAGCTTGTTCCATCTAGACGAGCATTTGGTATTTTTGCACAAACTCTTTGTGTAATTTCCGTGTGGATAACTTCTGGAACCCTGTATTTGCACCTAAATAAGTGTTAGTTAAGATATAAATCTAACACAGAAGTTACATACGCGCAGAGATAACCAGCATTAACACTGGTAGCACACAGAAGTGTAAGGAAAGAAAAAACCTTCATACTGATAAGGAGAAGTGAGTTAGACTTATTAAACTATAAGTGTAGTTATTACAGTTATTATAGTTAAGAAGATATCTAGTGCCTTCCCGAGCCGGAAGATTACCTACCTTATATAGACATTACAATGTTAGTTATTATTAAATGTTTTAGTAGTAACTATTAGTATCTGTTTATCTCTAATATCTAATTACGGACTTCGCCGTAGTTTAACTGTCGGGTATACCGAGACTCTGATTTAGCTCCTTGACCCACTAAATGCTACGCGGCCAATAGCATTTCACAGGGGTAAACTAATTCTATACCTATTCAATAGAAAGCCTTAGTTTTAATAATGAATTATTTATATTTAATTAAAGTAAGGGGTAACTAGATATAGCCGCTGTAGCTTTTTTAAAGTAATATAACTAGTCTCTATATAAACAGTGTATTACTAGTAAGCAGCTCTAGGGCAGATAACCTCAGCTTAATTAAGCGGCAATAAGGACATAGTACTGCGAGCTCGCGTGATCAGCGGTACCGATGCGGAGATAGCCGTCGTCATTAAAGAGGGTGGTTTGGGGCGCGGCGACGCCCGCGGAATCGACGGCGGTGCACTGGAGCTGGTTGGCCGCGCCCTTGATGCAGTAGACAGGGTTCGCGCTGAGGCCATCGGCAGCGACTGCAGCTGGGTCAGAGACACGGAGATAATGGCTGTTGACGAATTTGCCGCTTGTGTCGATGACGATACTGATGGCGGAAAGGGTGGTGACGGATCGAAGACGGCACAGGGTGGGGTTGGCCGAGTCGGCGACGAAGTCAAACTTAGAGGCGCCGGCAAGGTCGACGGCCTGGATAAGGGAGATCATGAAGGAGGTGTCAGGGGTGAAAAAGTCTTGTACGAGGACGCCATAATTCATGTTGCTGTCAGCGCTGCCCTGCTGCTGGATGGCGTAGGTGCCGGTGGGGCAGGGGCCGGCAGGCTTGGAGGTCGAGGTGACGGTCGAGGTGACGGTCTTGGTCGAAGCGGTGACGCCGGCGCAGGAGCAGGCCGAGGCGTACTGGGCCGAGTTAGAGCAGCCGGAGGCGTAGGCGGGGATTGTGGGAGCGGCGCGCTTAGCAAGCTGCGTGGTGATGATGGCGATGTTGTTGGGGTCGACGACGGCGCGCTTGACCTTAGCGGCGGCAGCAGCTACAGTGGTGGTGGTGACGACGGTCGAGGTGACGGTCTGGAAGGCCCGGCAGTCGGCGGTGCCGGAGCGCGTAGGGAAGGCCGAAGCCCTGACCTGGCGCAGACAGTTGTCGGCATTGCACTTGGTCGACGGGCTGGAAGCCGGGGCGGCGATGGCATTGACGGCACCGATGAGGCCGGAGGCTAGGGCAATAGTGTTGAAGAAGTGCATCTTTCTTTCTATCTTTGCGGGAGGTACTGGGGATGGAGAAACCGTGGAGCGGACGATGTGTCTGTCTGTCTGTCTGTCTGTCTGTCTGTCTACATATGATATGGAGATGGAGATGGGAATGGAGTTAATAGTTGCCTGACAGGGTTGTGGGTATCGATCATGTTTAATATACGCTCTCGCGGAAGCAGAGAGAGAGACAAAATGGCGTGGCCTTGGGTTAGGCCGGTCGCGATGTATGCGCCAAGCGGCACTCACCTGGCCCCGGACTCGATTTTCGAATGAAGGAAGCAAGCCACACCACAGCCAGCGTCGAAGAAGGCCCGAGGTCGCACGGCGCTCTCATATAGCTAGCTGTATAATCCTCTCTTTGTCTAGCTGGAGTAAATAAGCACCTGTTAGCCGCAGCTGAAGTCGGTTTCTGGGTCAGCGGGCTGCGGTTATCTACAGTCGCCGCCGTTAATTATCCACTCGATGTGGTGGTAGGTAGTTATGACGAGGCCACGGCGGCGCCGTGTTTGTTTGAAGCTTCCATCCTTCGCTTGGTATGGTCGAACTTACGACAAGACTATGGCGGCGTGCGGCCGCCGGACAATTAGGCCGCCGGTCGGCCGGTCGCGATGGGGTGGTGATGGGATCGGTGGTCTGGTCGCGTGGCGTTGCGCGGCGTCGCGTCGCGTGGCGGTCATGGGCTATCTATATCCATCTATCTATCGCTCAGTTCCCTTTACAGACAAGGGCAACCAGCCCATCGGTGTAAGTTTATGTCCCGCGTGCTTGGGTATCGCTGTCGGGCGATTCCTGGTCGCCTCCACAATATAAGCGCCCTTTATCCGTGCAACTAGTTGGAATAGATACTACCACTCTTGATAAAAGTTGCCAAGCCGATCGATCCACCGATCTAAGCACCGCACTGGGCGACAAGGACATCACACAAGCAGTGTTAGATCACTAAGACAGACTTGGTTAGACGTATCTAGCAGTACCCTTTTGTCATTATAAGGTTATATGCTAAGCATAAACCGCTAGCCCGGCATTGTGCTCTCAATCACAAGTCTGCTCTAATACGCTGAACCAGCGAGTCAATCGACCTTGGCGGTTCCAGTTACAAATTCATCCTAGAAATACAGCCGACATTGTCCTAGCGGCAGTGCCTAATTTGGCCCCTGGATCCACTAAGTCCCACGCGGCCAATAGTATTTTGTCACGAGTTAGAGCACACAGCAGGGCATATAGGAATTGAGGTCTCAAAGGCTTGTTCTATTGTATGAAGAACTGCTAAAGGTGAGTTCCAATAAATACAGTAACGAATCTGAAGCGCCACGTGATGTGGCACATAACGATGCAGTTGTGGAGTGTGGAAATAGGAGGTTATCGTGACATGTTTCGCTACCATAGGCCAGCACCTACACTTTCACAGTAGGTAGTTACCAGCCTCTTACAGTTTCAATTAAACCGGCACACCATAGTCATCAATATTCAGCTGAGGGAATATTGATCTCAAGACCTTTTCAGATCGCGAGGCAACAACAGATAGCAAGGTATCGCTGATCTGTAATGTCTATGTCAGCGAGGCCTCAAATCAGCACGACTTATTGTAACTTACGCCATGCGTCTCTTCACAGCATCCTTGCAGCCATACACCCGAGCGTGGCTCCACTTTACCAGCTAGGAACTTGACTTGGTAGTTTCGGTTGACGACAGGCTTCAGTCCGGAGCCTTTGTCTTCCATCTCCAAGAGGGGTTCCAAGTCGGCAAGCATGTCGTGGTGGGCAGTTCGGCGGTAGCCTGTTGCTGCAATAATGATGTCTACCTCCAGTGCCATTTTAGCAGGGTATCGAGAACCCAGGTGATGTAAGTGGAGCGTCAGCGGCCCCTTCGTACCGTTGCCCTCCGCCGTCACGACCTTGCAGTTATTGAGGAACTTATGAGGCCATTGCGAATCATCGCTGCCCAGAACAATCTTCTGCTCATACATGCGATGATATATCCGCTCAATGAGGTCAAGGTTGACGACACTGTAGTTGGTGCTGTGGACCTTGTTCAACAGAGATTGGCGGTCGTTTTGCGAGCGGTAGAAGAAGTCGTCAATGAATTCTGGGTTGAAGATTTCGTTCACGCTTATTCCGCTCGTTAGTCTAGGCCCCTTAAGTGTATAAATGCTCAAAGAACTTGCAGACTTACAATGGCGAATCATCACTGGGCTTCAAGAACTCTCCTTGTGTAATGAGATAGGTTCGACTTTGCGAGAAACTCGATTGAACAAAGTCAAGAATCTCAGCAGCACTTTGCCCTCCTCCAATGACTGCAACTCTGGGCGCCCTTAGATGGGACAAGAGTGACGGAGCTTGGTGAATGAATTGGGAAGAGTGGATGATCTTTGGATGGTGGAAGGACAAGCTCGAGGGAATCGATGGCTGACCCCCGAGACCTACTACGATATTCTTGCCTCGAAGCTTGACGATATTCCCGGTGCTCTGCTCCACGACGACCTCAAAGGTCGAAATAGCCGGAGAGTCTGGGCCATGCTCAGCAGGCTTCACTGACAGGACCCTGCTGTTGTACCGGACGGTTTCGTCAAAAAAGGACGCGCACCACTTCAGGTAATCTGCAAACTCGAGGCGAAGGGGGTAGAGTGTGCCCAAGTTCGAAAAATCGATGAGCCGACCCTTCTTGTGGAGGTAGTTTGCGAAGGTGAACTGTGATTGAGGGTTCCGAGGCGCCGCGATGTCCTTGATAAAGGGGATCTGCATTCGACTACCAGGCAGCATCATCCCGCTATGCCAAGCAAACTCCGATTGTTTCTCGAGGAAGAGAACCTTCGGAGGCTCTATGTCCTTATCACTGGCAATGGTGTCGTGCAATGCAGCCGCGATCGCCAAGTTCGCCGGGCCAAATCCAATGCAGATGAGGTCATGAACCTCGTCGAGGCCCGCAGCAGGAATCAAGCCCAGAGATGTGCTTGATGTGCGATTCGGCCTATGCAGGCCAGCGGACTCTGTTTCTTGTTCTTGAGAACCATTGACCGCTGTTTTTCTGGGATTCCCGGTACCGTTGGTGATCTGCTCGCCCAGAATGGCGTTGCTCAATAGGGTGGGAGCGTCCCGAGATGCCTCAGCCCCAAACCAAAACCAGGGCTCGATCATTTCGAGTTCCAGAACCACAAACTCTCCGTCAGATCCCATTACTCCATCAATGCGAGCATACATCAAGTCGGAGCTCTTGTCGAAACGGGTTTCGAGCCATTTCCATATGGCAACTGCAGCTTCGACAGCCGCAGGCGGCGCAGCGCTGACGAACACCGCCTTGCCGCCGCCGCCGAAGTCCTCGCCAGTTCGGGTGTCGCCTGGTGCTGGCCTGCGGCTGGTGGCATGAATAGGCTTGCCTCTAAGCATGTATACACCCCACTCGCCTCCCTGCGTCTCAGTCGAGGTAATGTTCTGCAGGAACTCCTGTACCATGACGCGGGCAAGGCCGTTTGAGTGAGTGATGCAGCATGTTGCATCCAGCTCCTCTGCCAAGCCAGCATCTTGATTGTGTGGCTGATTGATCAGGAAAGCCCCGTGCGACGATGCTCCGATGCTTGGTTTGACGAACACTGGCACTTCAGCAGGGAGGCTCGAGAGATGCTTCGCTAGCTGCTCCCTCTCTCTGCTTGCGTCCGACTGCCGCGGCAGGAATGTTGTTCGAGGCAATCGTATGCGAGTCCCCGGAGGGCATTGTATTTGTCCCTTGTCTAGAGCGTCTTGTAACTCCGTCAAGTAGCCCTTTTCGAGATTCCAAAGCACAGAGGCAGCGGAATTCAGGATGCGTAACCTCGGGTTGAGCAGTTGAGCAGAAGACAAGATTCCGGAGAAGAATTTTTCGAACGTATCGGCATAGTCGTGGTAATATTCCGCAGTAAGGACAATGACATGCGAATAATTTCCGGAAATGTACGACGCAGTGAGCGTTGTGTCTCGGAAGGAGCGAAGTTCGAAGGTAGCTCCGCGCGCCTCTAAAGCGTCAAAAAGGGCTCCCCATGTATGACGGGTAGATTCGAGCCACGTTTGCCCATCGCGAATCACCTCATCAGACCCGTGGGCAGAGAGAAAGAGAATGTGTTGTGGTGCCATAATGAACAAGGCGAGAAGGCAAATTGGGCAGGATAACAGACTCAAGAGTGAATACCCAAGAAGGCGAGAGATCACAAGTCATCTGATAGTATTATCTGCTTCCCACTGATATTATCAAGGACTCAATGCGACTTCGCTATATATCGAACAAGTTATGGCTACAATATCTGTCTTCCTAGAGACTAAGCGTCAAGTCTGACACAGTATCCGTGGTCCGAATCCGAAGGATCATTAGTCTGACATTCCGAGTTTCGTAGAACGCCTGCCCGTCAGCCCCCAGAGGCGTCGGTATCGGCTAAGCTAGAGGCGAAGTGATTGATACCTCTCGGTCCAGGCTCCAATATCGGCAGTTCCGGTCCTCACCCCCCTCCCTCTCGGATCCATCTAAGCGGGGTTCGGTTTCTGTCGAATGATCGCTCGGACAAGTCGTGGCGCGCATCAGCACTATTGAAGATGCTGCGGGAGGTGAGGTATTTGGTATTACGTGTGAGAAGATGGATTTCTATTGATTATTGCATGTAAATTAATGATTTCTCATTCTTACTGCCAGCCACTGACTAAAAAGATTCGAGGGTCCTCGAGCAAGGGTCACGAATTCGAAGGAGAGAGTCACGCCGGAACCTGGCAGCCAGGACTAGGTATGATGAGAGCAAGGCATTCGGACTTATCTGTCAAAATTGAACGAAGGGCATACGGAAACACAAATCTAGACACTTGAAATTTCGCGTGATATATCAATACCACCTCGTGATTTTATTTTAATTCCTTAGCGTACTAGAATGCAGTTGAAGCCAGCCGCAGCCGGAGAACATCTATCTGAATGAGAAGGCGTACTTGCTTCTTTCTCTCAAAAGATTTCCCCATTTGAAAAACACAAACGGTATCGGGGCTAATAGCGCAGAAATCCCTCCCAACAAATACAGCGCATGGTCTGTCCCCATGTTTGTATAGAGCGGGATGCCGGCGACCGTCATCGCACCGGCGCAGCAGTACCGGACAAATGCAGCCAGCGTGAGAGCTGAAGCAGAGTAGGACTCGTAGCAGTCTATCACATACATGTAGATGCATATGAATACTCCCATGATGCCGTAGCCAAAAAGAGCAACGGCGAGGATGGGAGACCAGATTGAAACATCGGGTCTGGCTGTTGCACCTATCCAGAATAGCGAGACAGGAATAGCGCAAGAGGCCCCTAGCATGCCGTACCAGAGACGAATCTCAGGCTTGAATTGGCCACCCTCTGATAGTGCTGATTTGATGTCCTTGCTCGTCATCTTGTAGATCACGGGGATTATGATATAGACCAACTGTAGCCCGATGAACATGGAGATGAAAATGACATTGCTGAGGCCCTGTCCAATCTGGTAAGGATACTCAAAGATCCAGGGCCAGCTGACGAGGAAAGTGAAGATGACGATATAGATCAGGGACAGGTAGACTGTGATGGCGAAGATGATAGGCTCGGTCGCCATGACGAACGGCCGGGTCATGCTGACTTTGAGACGGTTGAAAAGTGTGATGTTGCCGACCTCATGCTCTGAATGATACCGATCATCTCCAGTAGCTTGGCGAAGGTGCTTGGCTTTCCAGCTAAGCAAGACAGGCTCATACGTCTCCGGCATGAATAGCAAGATACACACCAACACCAGCCCTGACAAGATCAGCATAGTCCATTCGGCCCAGCGCCAGCTCACAACGGTCGAGGGGCCAATATAGGCGCCCATGATCGCTCCCAACATAGGGCCCCCGAACGCATTGATTGCGTATATGGGGAACGCCCAGGTCTTCTCCAAGGGATTGAACATGTCAGAGACGGATCCTCCGCAGCAGGTCAGAGGAGCTGAAGCAGCGCACCCGGCCAGAAGCCTGAAGGTGATATGCGCGCCGAAGTTAGGGGCCAGCGCACAGGCTAGGATCCAGAATATGAATATCACCATGGAACCGGTGTAGACGATGTTGCGTCCGAAGGTCTCGGAAAAGGGCCCAGCAACCAGACATCCAATGCCCTGGCCGATGAGATACATTCCTACATGGGATCATAGTTAGCCTATAGTCTCGGAGCCTGCGCAAAACCTGGTAAACATACCTGTTGACAAAGATTCGGCCACTTGGCTAACTCCGAAATCTTCGGCCGCTTGGGGTAGGACCGCGGCATCGATGCCGGCAGCGCATGCTAGGGCGGTGGCGATGATGGAAATTTGGATCGTACAGGCAAGCCTCTTGGATAGCTTCCAGTTGCGGGGCTTTTCCGGGTCATCGGGCCCGTCCCAGCCTACAAGTTCAATGTTGTCCCCTTTACGCACTCGATTGCCCGAGTCGGGCACGTTGACCGAGGATTGGATGGGATTAACCGAGGGCGCGTCTTCGTTCGCCAGCAACGACGTGGGGGCGCTGCTGTCTGGCAAGAGCTTTTCGGGGTCATGGCTGCCTGATTCTTTCGTAGTCGTACCTCTGCTCTGAGACTGAGGCGTCGATGCAGCTGCTCTCGTTGCTGGTGACGTTGTCGAGAGTGCCGTGCCCCCGGGTAGACGCTTCAATTCACGCTCAACAGCGCGGCCCATGCGCCTGTACTGCAAGTAAGACTGCATTCTGAAGCAAGAATCGTACGTGTCGCAATGAGGTTGGGAAACGAGCTCCGCAGAGACCGATTGCACTTAAAGGAAGTCTGACCAGCACGGTGCACTCGTCGATGAGTCAAAGTTGACAGTGTCTGTTACATGCGTCATATGAGGAATGAATCACTTTATTACTATCCGTACACCGTATTTCTTGCCGATCAATCCAGCCGGCCTTGGCAAACACATAGCGCTGGCGTCCAACGTAGACGAAAAGGTGTTACCACGCTCAAAGACCAGGGGCCTGGCATACTTACCACGAAAGGGATTGTCCGAACATGGGGCCCCGGGAGTCGCCATAGGCCGGCCTCTCTACTGAGGTACAAATACAAGGCGATACCCCTTGGGCCGGCCTATCTACATAGTAAGCGCTCCCGACTGAGGTAAGCACTCCCGACCTTTGCGTCCCTGTGAGAAGCTTTTGCCACACCGATGATGACCTGACATACGTAGTAAGAAAAGGAACCGTCGGACAGAGATGTATGATTGCTTGGTATTTGTTACACATACCTAGCGCCATACAAAAGCTGGTCACCCATGACAAAACAGTCAGGGGCCGGAATTCGGCTATGCATCCTGTCGGAAATGCAGGTGAGACGGGCACTAAAGGGTGACACGGTGAGTCACTAACTACACCTATCGCGAAATGAGGGATTCGGAAATGGGCGGGAAACGGGCCGATGGAAACCAAGCAAGCCAGTCGGCGGTTCTGGTTAAAAGTACCATGCAGACAAAAGGGCCTTGCAGGTTGGGCCCACCTTATTATTGAGTACCAACGTGAGAACCGCGCAGAAGAGACAGACAGGCAGGCATAGACAACACAATCAATCCACCAGGGACAAGAATGCCTATACAACCCATTTACAGATTCATTATTCCTGAAGCTTTTGCTTTGACCCAGAGCTAGCTGCCCTATACTGCTTGTAACACAAACACGAATCTGTCAGATTTGATGTGGTCAGTAACATGTGTGTGTATTGATGTGTCTCGATTGTGTGTGTAGGATGGGCTTCCGGCTGCCTGACTAGCCCTTCGCGATTCCTTTTGCGGGCGCCTAAGGCCTCTAGTCGTACGCGGCCGACTGCTCGGGGAGATGCCCGCCGCGGTCTCAATAAGTCCGGTCTCCAAGGTGCAGCCCCCTCCTCTGCTAAGGCTGGGTAGCTGAATGAAGAAGGTAATTCGTCGGGTGAAGCATCCCGGGACGGACCGTAACCGAGCCGACGAATCCAATCACAGTGTAGATGAATCTAGATCCTCGTGCAGCAGGATTCGGATAGCCAGGGTCGCCGCGCGTTCTTGCCAGTCCGACATGCTCTTGTTCCGTCCCTTCATGTCGAAGCTATTCCGAGTGACAGAAGTAGGAGACCGAGATGCGATGATATGTATCAATGCCATCTGGTCACTTACGGACAGATATAACAGCATATCACTCGACGTATGGTGAGTGAGCAGTTAGAAAGATTGATTTTTAACCAAACATTTCGGCCTTTTCTCACTTCCGGCATCATGAATAATCTTCTCGCCAGCTCGCAGACTTCTTCCTTCGTCGTAGGGTCTCTTGTCTGCTTGGTGCTATGGTACATTACGACCTCGTTGATTGCATGGTATCGTCTTCGGCATATTCCTGGGCCATTCTTTGCTCGCTTTTCGTATTATTGGACGTTTCGCACAACGAGAAGCGGAAAGCAGTATGAAATCTACCGGGATATCAACGACAAATACGGCTCCTCATTGGTCAGAATCGGGCCCTACGACCTAGTCACCAACGATCCCGAGGTTATTCGCATCATGTCGAGTGCGAAGGGTATCTATCGAAGAGGGGATGCCAACAGTGGAAACCGATTCAATCCCCACCACTTAACCTTACTCAACATGCTTGATCCCAAACCACACGACCAGTTCAAAACCAAAGTCGCCCCCGCCTATAGTGGGCGGGACACGCCCGGACTCGAGTCCAATGTGGACGACCAGCTCAAGAACCTCATAAGCCTCATCCGGAGGAAGCATATCGCCACGTCCGCCGAGTGCCGAACTCTTCCTCTTGGCCGTGACGCGGGTCTTTTCGCACTTGATGTCATATCCAAGGTCTCGCTGGGCAAGGAATTCGGTTGCCTGCAAGAGGATGCCGACGTCCATGAGTTCTATTCCACCCTGAGAAAGCACGTGCCATTCATGTCCATGACAATCGACGTGCCCTGGCTGCGCAAAATATTCTATTCGGATTGGTACCTGTCGTGGATGGGTCCCCAAGAGACCGATAGTATTGGCATCGGCAAGTTGATGGGCATGACAAACGATGTGGTCAGGAAGCGCTTCGCTCCAGGGGCTGAACCCAAGAAGGACATGCTGGTAAGTACCCCCACCTTGCATGCAACAGTGATTGGCGTGGTGGCAAACTGAGATTTTTTTTGGCCGTTAGGGATCGTTCATTCGCTACGGCCTTACCCAGCAGGAATGTGAGGGTGAATCGCTCTTCATGTTCATTGCGGGCTCCGACACTATTGCCGTTGTGATGAGGCACACTATGCTCCACATCCTCTCAAGTCCCATAGTCTATCAGAAGCTTAAGGATGAGATCAGGTCAGCGGTCCGAGAAGGTAAGGTCGCCGGAGAAATCATTACCAACGCTGAATCCAAGAGTCTGCCTTATCTTCAAGTATGAAAACTCACACCGAAGCCCCTGGCCAACAGAGATTGCATGCTAACATTCGGACAAGGCTGTCATTGCTGAGGGCTTGCGGATCCGCCCCGTTGTACCAGGGCTCCTCTTCAAGGAGGTGCCTGCTGGTGGGGACACCATCAACGGGCAGCATATCCCTGAAGGCACCTCGATCGGTATAGCCTTGGCATCCATCTTGCGAAGCAAACGAGTGTTTGGTGAGGACGTAGAGGTCTTCCGCCCAGAAAGATTCCTCGAAGCCACACAAGAGCAGCTGGCCGAAATGCAGAGAAGCACCGAATTGCAGTTCGGGTCAGGACGATGGATGTGCGCAGGGAAGCCACTCGCCAAGATGGAACTGAACAAGGTCTTCTTTGAGGTATGTTTGCGTCGTGTAACGGGCCCTGACATGGTCCAGTCGTTATGCAGTATGACTGATCTTCGTCTTCAGCTTTTCCGTCACTTCGACTTCCAACTCATCAACCCCCAGCACCCCATGCAATCAACGAGCTATTTGCTTTGGGTCGATCTGGGCCTAGAAGTCCGAGTCACGGAGTCTGACATTATGCCGCAATCTCGATGATTCGTTGTGTATTGCCCCGGTTTACTGATCCATATTTCCTGCTGGACGCATGAAAACCGCTCGTGCTTGGTATGTTGGCGGGGGAGATAATATGGGTTATAGATATTACCAATTCACCCACGTAAAGTACTCAATACACATCGTAGATACCTACCAGATCAGCCCTAATTAGGTCGTATCTTGCGGGAGTGTCGATGCAGCCCGCTCCTAGTGTACCGGGGGGCAGCTCCAACCGTCGGCCGACCGAACATGAATTAGGCAACGAGCGGCAAGGTTCCCGATGGCTTACGTGGTTAAGGTCAGACAGTGGCGCGCCAGGATCACCTCAGCCTAATGACATTGGCTGCCGATGCTGGCTGCCGATGCTGCCTCTGTTATGTTCACCAGTGCCCTTAGCCAGCCCCCCACATGCTCCTTCGGTCGTACGTACAGCCTAAGACAGTCCGCCCTGCGCAACCCCCTATCCCTAGAGGACTCGCCGCTCTAGAATAGCAGAACAGAAACAACACGTCTATATACGAGATTGAACCCAATTCGACAGTAATAGTCTCTAGTAATCCTCTTACGTATTGACAAACACAAACCTATGTCAGCAGTGGGGCGCAGTGCGCATCTTGTCAGCCGCACAAGTGAATCAAGGTGCGTATGACTACCCCGCAGGGTTGCAGTCTATCGCGCCTCAACGTGTCCACACACCAACACCATTATCTACACACCATATGTTGTCTGTACGACATAATGACGGCAAGGCTAGGAGCCCTGGCACCTATATAGAGCTTTGGGGGTGTTCTAAGACCATCGTTATGGAATGTAAAAGGCTCCTAGATCGCGATTTTCGTGTACGTTTGGTAGGGTTACTCCCTTGGTACCAAGCTTACTCGAAGGCTGGTTGCGAAGACCCCTGCTGCGGACATGGCAGATAGCAGCCACATGGTTGACGAAAACGCAAAGACGATAACACGGCGCAGGGGTGCCTGCGATACCTGCCGTCGAAGGAAAGTTCGCTGTAAGCTGAGGACGACTCTTGATTCCTAGTGCAATTCACTCACTCACATGTTGTCGTCTGTAGGCGATGGATACAACCCATGTGGCAGTTGTAAGGTGAGATACTGAAGTCTGACCGATGTGGCCGTATATTGACCGAGTTTTTGGAAATCCAGAAGGTTCGGTTAAGCTGTCACTACCCGACTGTCAGAACGACCACGCCATTCAGCAGTTCCCAGTCTTCGTCTGCCGCTGTGAATATATCGCAACATCCTGACTCCACGGATCCTGGTTGCATCTCGTTAGAGACTCTGACAGATTTTGACGAACATCAAAGCTTTGGAACTTGGAACTTGTCACCTTGGGACATGTCCTCGACCTACAGCAGCGCTGGGGATCACGATATGAAACCTTATATGGAAGCAAAATGGCCTAGTTTTACAGGTAAGTCACTGAAGGGTAGTTTGCTGTGAAGCACACCCCAAACTGGAAGGCTCTGTTCAGGTTCTGATGTCAACTACAGAGATACCTGGAGGGGTGCCGACAGAGTCGCAAGCCTTGGACTTCGGTATATTCACCGATAACGGGGTCTCTAATGATAACGAGAGTCCATCGGCATTTTTTTCTCACCTTCAAACACTCACAACTAGTTCATCTTTACCTATATTCCCAACGGAGTATAGTGACATTGTATGTCTTGATTCTAATCAAGTCTCAAAGTTGCGACCTGGATTAATAAACTAACAGCCAAAAGTCTTTTTCAGAGAGAACGGGACACTCAGACGAACACATGGAATATCTGGACAACATCATTGATGAAACCCCTCCCGACTTTTCCGCCTGCCGTCTTTTTGGGTTGCCGAACATAATATCCAACATTATCAGAGACACTGACAGTGGTCAACTGATCAAAGTTTCACAGATCCTAAAGCACGGTAAATCTCATCAAGACACACAACAAGAGTTGAACAACCGCACGTCCGAGGATAACGGATGGTATCTCGAGGGACGCGGTTCCACACAGCGGATTCTAGATTGTGAGTTCAGTGGCACTGTCCTCCCATAATTTTGGTACTGACCCAAACGTCCACCCAGCTTGCTTCGAAGAATTTTATGAGTGGGTATGGCCCCGTTCCAGAGTAGCGACACACGCTGATGCGACCCAGACTTGAAGCCTTCATCACAAGACCGATGGTACTGAAGCACATTGAGATCTCGCGCGTCTCCCCGGGCTCTGAGACTTTGTCCCAGGTATTCTCCCGCGCAGTCTTAACCTTAGGCTATTATACTTGTTTGCCTAGACAAAAGTCCACGACAGCACGGAAAACTGTCGATAGGTACCTTCGGGCGGCTCTCCAGGGATATGAGTCCATCCAAGCGCTCCCCAGCAGTCTTTTCAAGCTTCAGGTAATTTGTCTTGCGGTGCTTTCTCTGTGTCTTCTTTTGGCTTACGTGTAGCAGACAACTCTTGTCTTGGTCAGTACAGAGGGCGCCCGTTTATACTTCATGGCGCTTCCCCCGCCTACCTCGGCAATCGCTGATCCGGTTCCCAGATCATCATTGCAGACATGGTTGACGAAAGGCTGACGCCGAATCTCATCACGCACGCCGCACACTTTGCTCGCAGCATCAGCCAGCCGAGCATTTACGAGTCCAAGACCTTGAAGAAAAGCTTGGATCAATTACAGCTAGCCGGATGCCTCCGATTTCTCCACACGGTTGAGTCTTTTCACGCCACGTGCAATGGATTGTTGCCGGTAGGTGCATCCATGGTGGAGAGCAAAAGATCCTGCTTGACCTGACGCTAACTGCTTAAGAATAGATGCTCAACCCAGCTGCCATTGAAGACATCACAGATCGCCTGGACGGGAATCAATGGCAACAGGCCGAGTGTGCGGCAACGTCTACCCTGGCCATGATATTCGAGCGGCTGTATGGCTCCAACGCCCTACAAGAGTCCGCGGCGTGTCGAAAGCTAGATATACAGGCTTGCGAAGCTCTCCTCCATAAGTGGAGGCTAGGTCTCCCCCAGCCCTTCAACAAGATACACGAAGAGTGGTCAGAGGACTTTTGTAAGCCGCGTTTGTGGAGAGCTGCTCAACGATTGATGGTCCGGTATTACAGCGGGGTATTCCTCGTCTTCTGCCCGTGGCTATCCGTAAGCCCGGATAGCAGATCTTCTTACTTATTAGATGCCGAATGTCTGGCAAGATGCAGATCACAATGCTTCAAAGCTGCTTGCTCCTTCTTACATATGGCCGACCACGTGTCTCGTTCCAACGTTGCGCTCGAGGGGTGAGTTCGAAAACCGTTTCTCTTTATGCAGATGGTCGGATACAAACTGACCGAGCTACATAACAGCATGTTTTTTGATTTGCTTACGATCTCGCTGTATCTTGTAGTTTGGGGCACCGTTTCCGGGGGCTTGGAACAAAAACGCGAATGCATGTCTTGTTTATGCATAGCCTATGGTATCCTGGGAAGGATGTTCCTCTTCCAAGGAGAAATTCCGCATGGAGTATTTACCCTTTTGAAGAGAGCAATCTCAAAATTTGAGGAGAGACCGGAGTAGCCGCACAGAAAAGCGGCAAGATTACATTAACAGTTCATGTTAACAACCTAGGGAATATTAGTACTTTAAGTTGCTTGAGACAGACTGAGCCTAACTCTTCTGATTTAATAAGTGATACACGTAACGCAGAGTAATATACCTAAGGAACGTGGCAACCAAGGTCTTCTTTCTATAAGATAGCCAGTATTAGAAATCCCTAAAGTTAACTTCTATAACTGTTATTAAACTGTCCCTAGTTAAGATTTTATCGTTTTAGATTATAATGATATCTTAGACCTTAAAGTCAGTTAGCTATAGGGCGCGCATAGAAGCTTATATTTAGACAATATTACTAAGTAAGCCTTTTAGATATTATCTAGCTAGATTAGTAGGACATTAAACCAGTAATTTAAGTAGTTACTAAGTTAAAACATAAGCCTGTTTTAAGATACGTTAAGAAACCCCTTGGCTGTATCTATTAGATTTCTTATTATGTTAACTTAGTGTTATAACCTAATAGATTACAAGACAGCAGTAGAGCTACTAAGACGAAGGCAGGTAAGGTAGTATATTCTTCACATTAACTAATCAAAAGATAGTCTCTCTAAATCAAAGGGTATGTATATAATCTGTGTAATAATAATCTATTTTCAGAAGCTTATATAAAGTAGATTTATTTACAGTCTTTAATTTAGGAGAAAAAGAACCTTATAGCCTCTATATATTACAGAGAAGCTGAAGCCTACTACACAAGCTTCTAGCTTTATCTTAAGCACTGTTACAAGAAGCTCTCTAGGGGCTATGTATAAACGCTCAAGAACATAGAACAGCTCAGTTGAAACGATACTTAGACCGTCTCTTCACTTTGCAGCAAATTAAATATTATCAATAACATCGAGTCAACGATGCCCGCTCAAACCGTCAGATTTACCTTAAAATTGTGTGCTACTAACACACTGCCGCGCACCATCACTTGGAATATCATGATTCTTTTTCCTAGCTTCTCGTTATTAAAACATCGTTTATCTCCTCATCCCTAATTCGATTAACTGCCTAGCGCCATGTGTATATGCGATGCCTCTGCGTTGCTTTTCTAACTGTTCTGCTGCCTCGAATGTTATATATTATGTACCTCAGTTCGAAAGAAAGCATAAGCAGGAGACCATCCACTCATTCTAATAGGGAGGAGTACAACCACGTTGTCAAATCAAGGTTTCCTTACCACATGTATAGTCATTCGTATTGCATAGAGGTACTTTCATAGCACGCCTGTCAGCGTCTGGTACTAATCCCGAACCTTCACTTCTCTACCGGAGCGGTTTGTAAGTTAAGCCCTCTACCTATTCTTCCCATTCAGTTGCCTGTCTGCCACTCTGTTAGTGACCCGCTCAGCAAGACATAGAATTCAATAAGATGCAGTTGGATAGCGATAATAATCTTTCTGATGGCGGCATTCCTGATAACGCGGATCTGTCCCCAGTCAAACAAGACTTCCAGCTCCCTGGCAAGATCATTGTCCAGTTTCTGATTGAAAGAATCCCCAAATTTTAGAAGCTGCATCAGTTTCGCCAGCAGGTGATAATTACCACTGAAGGACAGCTTAACGTGGCACGAATACTGATGGCTAGTGGCACAGGGGCGGAAGAGTCACAAGGGCGACCAATATTTACTGCAGCGGCGCAAACGTGCTAATAAGGAGGATGCGTGTACTGCTAGATATTCACGAAGGATGATGAAGCAGATTGGCTATAAAATCGATATAGGAACAAACGCTTTTTATATATAACATTATGGTCTGTAGCAGCCGACGGTTCTTAACATAAGGGCGCTTTAGTATCTACTATCCGTTCAAGAGCTTCCTAGAACACCTCATACAAGGGCATCCGGATATACTTTTCTTATGTTATGCAGTGCTCTACTTCTCTATGCTGTTGCTTTTGTTTTATCATTCTAGTGATGGTACTGCTAATCAGCGCAGTGTCGAAAGTGTTCAATGTAATGTGGTAAAGGAGAAAGGAGTGGTTAAGGTTAAACCATGTGTTCGTGGTGGGGGCATTTTAGATAAACAGTCCAAACTTACTTCAGAACTACATTAGGAAACTTAGCATTGCAGTATGGGAGATAAGGATCTAGATCGGGAAGGTAGCACAGCATTGTTGAGGGAGGGGATAAGATAAACCTGTTCTGGATCGCCAAGAGATAGCGTCTCCTAAATAGCCTGATGTTTTGCTTTCTGTGTCGACGGCACCACAACAAAACTTGACTCTAATCACAACCCAACTGTCTCGTTGAGAAGAATAATGTCATCCTCTGACCATCGCAATATCTACATCGTCGGCGCTCAGTGCACTGGTAAAACAACCCTCGTCAAGGCCCTCGAGGAGTATTATACCACCACTCAAACGCAGTCGAACTCTTGGACCCGCCCCGTCATCGTCACGGAGGTGGCCCGCTCTGTGCTCAGGCGCCACGCCATTCCGGCTGCTGACATCCGCGCGTCCCCCGACCGAGCCCTCAACTTACAAAGACTCATACTTGACGCCCAGGTCTCTGCAGAGCGTCAGGCTCTTGGGAGGGGGACCTGGTTCATATCGGACCGCTCGGGCATAGATCCAACCTGCTACGCTTTCACCTACGCAGGAAGAGAGGGGGTATCTCTTCTGCTTGCAAGTGAAGAATGGGGCCTGCTAAAGAGTAGGATGAAACAGGCCATGATTGTCGTGTGCGAGGCTGGCGCCGATTGGCTTTACGATGACGGCGTGAGGCTGATGCCGCTTGACCGCGACGAATGGATCCGTATCCACGACGTCTTTTGTACTCTAATGGATGGGTTGGGCTTGTCTTATGTCGTCTTGCCTGCCAAGCTGACGGACCTATCTGCCAGAGTGGGATTTGTCTTATCGAGGCATTGATGCGGGGGACATGTGTGACTATTCTTAAGAGAACCGGCGCGCGAAGCTTAAACGAATACTGGTAAACAGTTCGTTCCGTTACGCCACAATCTTGCCCTGGTTAAGAATACAGGGACCACACGTATTTCTGCCAACAAGACTACCAACGGGGTGGTACTACCAGAGGGCCTAAGCAGATGTTTCGACCCAAGGCCTCAAGGCCTGACTTTGATTTCAATTAGATTCATTGAATTCAAAATCCTGTCAAGTTTAGTTACGTCACTTCTGTTGCCTACGTACATTTCAAATAGGATATACCGACCAAAACAAATCGCCCCACCACCTGTTTGCAAGCAATAATCGCCTGGGATGCGAGTAACACCGATTCTGTGGATTATTTGAAGAACCTGTGCTCTGACAGCTCGGCAGATAATCGAGACAGCAGGTTTCAACGACCGCACTAGACGCGATAGCAGTGATAATGCGACGGGCGATATACAAGTCCAATTCTTGGCTTTCAGGCCTGTCAAATTACCCGTTTGCAAAAAAGTCAGACAAGTGCGGGCGTGACCTTCAGTCTCCAGGTCGCCACGAAGGATGTAACAACACTCTTAGAGTAAGTGCTCGTATCTATTGGCTATGTTGGCGTTAAGTAGTATCTGTCATGACTAAGTCACAAATGTTTGCCTCTGCATATACACAAATTGGATTGAAGGGCACGAATGGATCTGATAAATCGTAGGATTTGCATGTTGAAGGTAAGAAAGTGTCAAAGAATCATGCAAAGTGGGTCGACTTTACAGAAGAGACCCTGAAAACAAGCGCCCCGCCATTTCAGAGTCGATTGAACCGACATTGTCTGCAAACAAGAATGCGGCATCGAGAGCATTTAAAAATATAAACAGACAGTAGATCGTGACATTCTTCACACCGGTAAGAGCCACCACGGCTTCTCTATGTAATGTGTGCACATTGATGGTTGACAACTAGATTTTGTGCCTCTCTCTCAACCCTTTGAGCTTAGTGCTTAGGGTCCAGAAGAAGGGCATTTACGTCTCAGTTCATAATAACGTTAGCACATGCATAAAGCCGTTCCTCATTCCATTGCTCACAAGAGCATGTCTTCTATAGCAGGCCACACAAGTAGTAGAATTACGCGCTGCAGAGACAGGCTAGGTGGTAATATAAGTTAAGGCTATATAAATACTCTTTTAGTCGAGGCGACTTACTTATATAGTTACATCCATAGTCTAGTTCTATAATCCTTTAGTAAGAAAAGCATCTCTACTAACTGTATACAGCTGCAGCCTCCAACAGACCTTACATTAAGGTGTCTTTAGGATAATCTTATAGATGATGCTTAGCGCCCTTACATATAATGCATATACAATATCTACAGTATCTATATATTGTAATATTACTATTAATAAACTGCTAAGGTATAAAGATTAAGTATATAGGTATATAATAATATGTCTAATTAGGTGTCGTTAGTTTAACCTCCTTATCACAGAACTCTATGACCAACGTTGAGGGAAGAAACTGGCGGAAATCGTCAATTAATATAGGCGTTCCACAGCAACTTAGAGGGAACAGTAACTTATCTATAAGTAAAGCTTTAAAAAGCGACTATAGGCAGTCTTAACAGTAGTTATAGCTATATAGACAACGCGCCAGGTCAACACAATTAAAGGTATCAAGGCAGCTGGCGTACTGACTTTTAATCACCTTAACCACTTTTTTCTTTCCCTTTACCTACTCTCTAGATAATGCCTATATTAATAACTCGGCCTGGTCTGCAATCTGTTCATATTCTTCCGTTGAGAAATGGATGGATTTAAGTCTGTTCAAGGCTTCTTCATCAACATCTGAAGAGGTACTTCCCTGAGCGACCTTAGCAAAAGCGTCCCTGTTAACTTATTTCCTGTTACTCAACTGAATAGCTACTTGTCTGTCTCGCACGGCCTGCATTTCCTGACCTGTAAGAGTGGAAATTAGATGCCCATCCAGCCTATTGGCCTCTGTAATGCTTCTGCATATGCGTCTGGCTGAAGCAAAGAGGGCGAAAGACCTTAATTCTAACACGTACATATCAACAGCGAGCGCTGCGTCGGTAATCTCATCTTCACAAAATTTTCCTTTGCTGCTCTGTTTAATGATATCCAGGTCTGCAATCTGTAGTTAGAGAACGAGACGTAGGCTTTCGTCGTCAAGATCGTACGAGAGCATTTCCAAAGGTTGGGATGATTTCAAACAACTAGCTGCAGTAACACGCATCGCAATAATCAACTGTTCTTAGTGCATGTCAAACGGGGGAGGTCTGGAATTACTAGAAGAGCCCACGTGCTGCAGTAGAAAATTAAGTCTGTAAAAAGCAAAGTCATGTGTTCGTATCTTATCATTTATCTCCCTTAGGTTCAACGCTGCATAAGTCAACAGATGGCCTCCTGCATGATACGTATCTAAGGTGTGTTTCGATGCGATCATGCATTGGTCATTTTAAAAAGTGGTGTCCTCTAGACTACCTGTAATATGCTAGAAACAAACTTTATAATCACGATTTACTTTCTAAAACTTATTATCTAAACTAACTGTTGGGTGCAAACCGTCGTTAAGTTGGCAGCGCCACCCATTCCGTGGAAATAAATACTGCTGCCGGCGTTACAGCGAGCGTTAACCGCCGCGTTACTTTGTCCGGATGTCATAGTCACATTACACTAGGCCTTATTAATTGTGGCCCCTTCTGAATCGCCCTAGGGATTGCCGTCGGTAAAATTCAATTCTTGGCCACCGTTTGGAAAACGAGCATCATGAGAGAAAGTTTGGTAGTCTTCCTAACAAAAAAGAAAAGAAAATGTACCTAGAGTTACTACCAGCGACACAGGCAACCTTACACCCGCCTGGCTCGCATTGTTTCGAACTATACTAGAGCCGACGTAAACCGTTGCAGAGGTCAGGTTGTCCTGGAATTAGAAATTACCGTCTTGTGTGCCTTTAGTGTACGGAACCCTATCGGTAAGGCTGTACTATTAGTAAAGCCCGGCCACGTTAGCAGAGCCGGCAGGCAGAGAGGCAGGTAAGGCAGAGGAAAAAATAGAATGCATGTGAACAAAATATAGCTAGTGATTCCTTTGCTAGAATACTGCTATATTCTGTGGTTATAACAGTAAGTTCTCTTTTGTACTTAAAGATAGGAGAGAATTTATTTATAGTACAGCTTTTTTATAGCTTAGTATAAAGCAGAGGCGTTAATGGTTTTCTAATATTACAGCTTAATTTTTACTATACCCCTGTTCTATACTATCAATAGTTCTACCTCAAAGAGCTAAATATATAGGCTGTAATAAGGGTCTCCTTGTTTTAGGTTATTTAAACCCTAGTGTCAGGGAAAAGTTAAAAACTAATACCATCCTCCTTAACCTAGTAGGCGGGTTTTACTATTACCTGATGCTACAGCAATATGTCACAGAATAGAGCGTCTGACTAAAGGGGTATTGCCACGCGACACCGTTTTCCCGCGAGGCTTGCGTATGAATCGAGCAGTGAGGCTGTATTTAGAAGCGAAGTAGGGTAACACTACACTTAGAAGAAACAAGCCACTTTAAACCCAATAAATTGTCCCTATACAAATATCTACTTTGTGATACAATACTATACCACTTTTTAATATAACTTATCTAGGGAGTTAGGGAATCAGTTCGGGGTAAGCGGCTTCATACTTTTTTTAACGTTTGATTACCATTATGCTAGAACTGTTAATGTTACAGCTTAATTGAAGAGGGTCTTACTTAGTACACTAGGGGCTCTGTTGTATATCTACCTACCTCCTGCGTGTTATCTAAACCATTCCTTGTATCTATTTATCCTATGTATCCCTTATTCCAAGAGTTCTGGTTTCTCCTTACCTTTAATAATATGTTACATAGCTTTCCTTCTAATTTATTTAAAAATCAAGAACAATCGATTCAAAAAGACAATCTACACTTAGAAGCAAGACAACGATGCATATATCACAAGGGAGATTTCGACAATGTCGATCACATAGAATCACACTAATACCGCTTTTTATTACATTACTGCTCTTTTTATTCTACAAACGCAACACCTACGGGCGGTCGGTGCCTCTTACCTTTTGTCATCTGTCAGCAGCTCCTCCAACAAGACATTTTCCAGAAAAGGAACCGGATTCACCAACTCTTCTACCACATATCCCCCCTAAAATCTGGCAGATTTTTATATCTTCAGATACCAGCGACTCCAGCATCCCTACAAACATTCCAATCCACGTACCTAAGTGGCTCTCACTCCACCCTTTTTTTGCATACACCATCATCGACAATTTCGGTGCTCTTGCAATTGTCTCGCGTCTCCAACATTTCCTATTAGCTTTAAGACAAAGACGAGACTGCGAGGCCAAAATGCTTCATTCGATAAATATGCCACTAGATTTAATTCCTCTCTACAACCAGATATCTCGGCCAGTTATGCGAGCCGACTTTATGCGCTACGCTGTTCTCGCTTTAGAGGGCGGTGTCTACAGCGATTCAGATACATATCCTCTATTTCCTCTACGAGATTGGGTACCGCAAGGGCTACGGAATAATGTTCGACTTATTGTTGGCATTGAGGCGGACTCACAACCGCCAGTACCAGGTACAACCTATCCTGTACAATTCGGCCAGTGGACAATAGCAGGCGCTAAAGGCCACCCTATCTTTTGGAGAATGCTGAGACGCGTGCTGGTTGAAGTTCAAAATAGGACAAAAGGAGATAACATGACAGCGATTGATGGAAAGCAGAACATTTTATCATTTACAGACAACGACATACTAAGGATATCAGGACCTGCTGGTTGGACAGAAGAGTTGTTTGAGTATATGAGTATTGTGACTGCTACAGAGGTCACATGGCGCAATCTTACGGGTCTGACCGATCCTGTACTATTTGGCGACGTTCTTGTGCTACCTATCGACGGTTTTACGACTGGAGTACCCCATTCAGGGGCAAGTTTGGAAAATGGGAACGCGACAATGGTAAGGCATCTATTTTCAGGTTCTTGGAAAACCCCGCTTGAAAAGACCACATATAAGTCTAGAAAGAATAAAGCAAGTATTACAGAATAGCACTGGGTTAAGGGCAAAATCTTAATATAGATTGACAGTTATAGAGTTATAAATAAAGGCGCTTATCGCTCCCGCTTCAGCACGTCAACTGCAGCCAGTCCAATTAAAAGGGTCAAGTTATTATCTATAACCCCCCCCCCCCCCCACTCTTACACCATCATCCCCGATATTACCTAACCACTATCACCATTTATTTTATCCCCATTTCGAAGACCGAGCGTAGATCTTAGATAAGTGTTAAGATATACTGTTAGAGCTAATACAAGAATACCTATCAGTTATAATTGTACTTAATGCCTTGGATGAGGTAAATCAAGAAGACCGAAAGCTATTGCTAGACGATCTCACTATTTTGCTCCAATGGTTCCTAAACCTTCTGAACATCTTTAATCTAAGCTGCAATAGCTATAGAATCTCCCTTAATCTACACGCTAAACGAAAACTTCGGTGCAGATAATAATTCTACCGATTTTCAGGCCTATGTGTATTCACAACGCCCTTCCCTTCTCTGGGTACCGTTGAGGCTGGCGTTAAATCATGACAGTGAAATTCAACTGATGGCAGCTTGTCTCCTCAGCGGAGGATTATCTAAAGAGCTCCGGGGTAAAGAAAAATGAAGTCTCATAGGTGGTAACTAAGGAATATGCGTTATCGGACAAAATTTCACCCCTAAAAGGAAAAGTTAAATTACGGTGATGTAGGTTTCCTTGAGTTGTCCTTCAAATACAGTTCCTTTGTTATTTAAAGGTAGTAAAAGATATTCGGCTTAGGCTGGGGTGCCTACCTGCAACACTCAGAGAGCCATACTAAGAGATATTCCAATAAATACAGGTTTCTGGTGAAAACGCGTCCGGACTCGCAATTTTCACATTTCAATGGCTCTTATATGCGCAGCAGACCATTAAGTTGAAGTCATTCACTTCTATTGCCTCTTAATTTGCTGGCAGGACGTCAGACCAGGCTTATGAAAGTCTGGACGTTACTGATGTTTGTGCTAATCTTGTGGTTCAACGCCCTGAAACGCATACTTTTGAATTCGCTCACTCATCCGTCCGCGAACTTTTCGAGTGTCTTGACCAGTAAGGAACTCAGGACGTCATCTCTACACCTGGTAATGCATCATTGAAGTGGCATGTATACGTCACTTGCTGCGTTCGGTGAGTGACAAGGCAGTTTCGGAGCTCAATAGAAACGATGACGAAGCCATGTCGCAAGCCGTCAATGACAGTTTGTCCAAGGTCACCTAAGATACGGACTGTGATGAGGAAACTCTCCTAGAAAGCATACTAACGCTTAAAGATGTCGATGAAAGTCTGGACAACATCATGATCGAAGGGGCTTCTGGAAATCAGGACCATCTTAAGGCTAAAGTAGAACATATCGCTTCATAGTTATTGAAGAAGACATAGTCTCGCTATGCGACCTCTCAATGGTATGACCACGTCTAGGGCGTTGGGGAGCTCCGGAAATTGGATCCTTTGAAAACATTGATTAACACCTTTCTGTTCGAAAAAGAGCTGTCCTGGAATGGTTTCCTTGATATTCGAAGGATCGTTGCTGGCTGCCACGTGGGCATATGCTACGCCGCGGTCGCGGTCGGGAGTCACATCACCAGAGACCTTTGCTAATACTAGCCATGACCCACCACTATATCTTGACCGTTGGATGGATTGGCCAGAACTTGGATCTCCGTTCTGTGACCTATACCTACAACTTCGCAAGAGCGAGTAATGCAGCGTTATCGCAAGAGCGAGCGATGCAGCGTTAGGGTTGTGGCAGGTACCAAGAAGTCACCTGGTCAAGATGAGAATGTCTTCACCTCTACCAGAGAGCCTTTAATGGCAAAGCATTTCGCATTCGTTTTAACAAAAGGCCAGACTGATTTCGCAGCATATTTAGCACGTTGTTTTCTTGCAGATGGAATTTCGATTAGAAAGTTATCCTCTAGTGGCAGTAACAAAAGAATGGGCTTCCGACCTTGTACTTCGGCTCTCGGCTTGAGATTATGGTGGCTTTGATGCAGAAGTGCGTGCCATAGTTATCGCGGCAGAGTATCGCAACGTTGATATCCTACGGATACAGGCAGAACACAACAACTCTGCGTTGCTCAGCGCAGGGGAAGAAGCTTAGGAAGCCGTTACAAAGCGGGGAGAACTTGATAAACCGCACCGCCTAGAGGTTATAGCCTTGGTTCCGGATAAAGATGTTTCAATTGCAGCACAAAGGTCTTTACTACTCCACACCGCTATCAGGGAGATACCAAACTGCTTCGGCTTCTGTTGGACCATGGAGTTGGTCTTGGCTTCCCTGAGTCTTTGCTTATCGCTACTTCAATCAGTGACGCTGAGTCTGCTGAGCTTCTCCTTCGAAATGAAGGAGAAAGAACCGATAAAATCGCTAAACCCAAACCAGACTCAACCTCGGCACTCCGACTGCAGCTGCCAATCTCGTCAAAGCTGTCTTCCAAGTGGAAGGACGCTACCTTAAGGAGTCTTGCACCGCGCTGCATTGTGCAGCAGAAAAGGGCTTTGAGGATGTGGTAAAGTGTATATTAGAGCGCGGTGTAACGTTTGATGTATATGATCTTGACCATAAGACGTCCTTATATCTTGCTGCCGAAAAAGGGAGAGCAAGTTGTGCTAAGCTGCTTCTGAATCATAGAGCAGATGTGCTACCAGAATATCGAGCTGGTAGGATTACTTTAAGTCTTACAGAAGAGAGAGGACATAAATCAACTGAAGCAATAATTAAGGGCGTGATGTAACGACTGTTTAATGAGTTGTAATAAAGAAAAAGACTACCAGTATCAACGCATGATAAAGGGGCAGTTAGTACCTAATACAAAGAATTGCCGGGGGGGCATTTTGGTTTTGTTCAGGCCAAATTGGAATTTGACGCACAAGTCATAGACTGAAAAGAACTTGCATTTTAGTAAGGGTTTCATGATTGAGGTCTTGCAGGCAGTAATTCCAATACTCCCACTCCCTTTGCTCACAGGATTGCAGTGATTGTGCACACATTTTGCGGCAACCATACAGGCCGGTTCTCTTTGGCCTAAAAACCAGTAAGGTAATAAAGATATCTATTGCTTAAGCTTTTTGTTTAAGCTCTATCTCAATCCTCTCCAGGTATTGTCAAAACTGCCTATGAATCCTTGTTGGGCTTGAGTACAGGCAGTGATGCACAAGGCCATGATGGGTGAGAGCCAGGCCTACCATAGACAATATTCCCCACAATCGTGTACAGGTTCTGACACATAGGCATCTTGACGAATCCTGGTACCCTGATTCCTTTTCCAAACCATAGTGGAGAGTCCTCCGATGGGCTGACATTTGTGTAGTTCAAGTTGAAGTTGTCGTTCATTCGGCCACCTTCTACCCAGCCACCATAGACGGCCGCCACAATGTCTTCCTTGGTCACCCCGCCCCACATTGTGCCGTCCATGGTATCTGTCCCGTAGAGCGCCGAGAAAGGGAAGTTCTCACTAGGTCTGATAGAGGGGCTCCCGACATTCAGCTGGACCCCTTGATTCCTAACGTCCAAGAGATAGAAAAGCGCGCCGTTATAGCAAGCCGCTGCTCTCTCGTGGTCCAAGTCTGGGATAAAGGGCCACAGCGCGCTATTTCTCTGGCCCTTCTTCATATCACAAGGAAGGTTCGTTTTCCTAGTGTAGAAATGGTCAGTCAGCTTGCGTTCCAATAACGATTGCAGCAGGCGTATGTACAGTATGAATGGTTGCTGAGACGCCGAGACTGATTGCCAAGTGGTCACCATAAGTTGAGCGTAGAAAACCTTCTTTAGCACCTTTGCCATATCCTTAAAATCAATATCATCCGGCGTAGCCTGCATCAGACCGTTGTCCAGCGTCGCCGTCAAGAACCCTACTGTGTCATTGTCTTTGACGCTGAAGATGTGTTCGAGAAACGCCACCTCTGTGTCTTTCCACTGCTCGAATACTGAGCCCATAACAGCCGACAATTTTCCATAAGCGGGTGGCGGGGTTTGGCCTCTAAGAATTGTAAACATGGAATAGCCAAGGAAGTCAGTCTCATACAGGAGAGTGATGGAATCCTTACGGTAGCATATAGTCCTTTCCAATAGCCCAGCTCGTAAAGATAGTGTAACTGCTAGTCGTAGTTAATTGAGACCTGACCGTTTGAGAGAGACCCAAGAAGCCGTTCATAGCAGCAGAATAGATAACTTGAGGGATATGTTAGGTACCCAAGTCTAGATAGCGGGAAGTTTGGTGGAAGGGGATTAATGATGGAAACGATAGGGGCGGCGTACAAAAGTTATTAGCATAAGCCTGCGCAATACCAACGACTGCGTATAATACGTTGAGCATGATTCGTTGGAGCTGTGTTTGACTTGAGCTATCGGGTAATGGAACAGAAAACTTTTCAGCAAAGAGGGGCATATCTGCCTGAACATCCATTTGCGCTTGATCGAGAGCCTCCCAGTATCGACGGTGAAACTACAAACCATGTCTTTAGCAAAGTTCGGCCATCCAAATGGAATTGGTTAGGGTAAACAGTAAATATCAAAATGAGGACATAAACGCTCACGCGTTCAATCAAGTAGATGAACGGACCTGGTGAAGCTTTGAAAAGGAATTCAGAATAAGATGTCCGGCTGGATATTTTGTGTCTTGGCAGGCCACAGACGTTGAGCAAGGCACGTCGAGAAGCTGCGTGCATCGCCACATCTCGGGGCCACCAAAATACCATGAGGCGTATTGGCTGAACTCAAACTTGACCTCATTCGGCCCCGAGCTATAGTTCATCCACGAGGCCATCATGTCACTGAGGGCTGCAGAGGCACCAGCCGCCTCCCAACGTAAGTTGGGCAAGGCCTTCGCGTCGGTGACAGCGCCACTGCATGATGCGTTTCTCCAGTCTACGACTGCTGCCGAGAATCCCGCAAGAAGTAACAAAGCAGCAGCGCGAGAAACAAACATGGCGGATTGGTAATTCAAAACACAAGAGGTGGGTGCTCGGCAGGGTGATTGAAGCCGTTCAAATACTACACTTGATGCTTGAACGTTTCTATTTATGCCGCAGCCAGACACTATGCCTCGCTTGCGAACAAATCAAGATGTTCCTGTGAAGACAAGCCAAACCCTGCGATAGAAGTCACTCAATAACATGCTTGCTCAATACTACTTTAGACTAACATTGCTCGTTTCCCCTCTATGCCTAATGTGATCGGTCTTGCCATCAACAAGGCAAGCTCGGTACTCTGAGCCCAATGCTCGGGAGACTGTGCGATTGCCTACCCACTTAACATTCAACTGGAATGCTATGGTATTATTATCTGCCCCTCACCGCCGGATCGGCGTCTCCGAGTATGAGGAACAATGAGGCCTAACAGTCATAGCCTATTATCTCATTCAGACCCACGAGATAAGTCAAGCTCTAAGTGCCCCCTCCTCAACCAAATAAAAGAAAAGTTCTGCAGTGAAATGACTATCAAGGTTTCTAATGTAGTAGTCATTACATATTTTAATCTAGAACTCAACCGTTGGTTGAAAACTCTGACTGTAGAATAACCATCAAGGTTGCCAATGTGCTAGTCAGTACGTATGTTATCAACAAGGAAGATCAAAAGTACTTACAGTGCAGCAGTGCGATATTTGAGCGAGCTTTCCCCCTACCGATAAATGCCCTGCCAAGTTGTGGGTCAACGGAGCTGTATGTGGATATAATCTAATCTAATCTGATCTGGCAGAGTATTTAGGGTTTTGTCTTACAAGCAAATTGTGGGTGTGAATAGCTATTTAGGTAGTAAATAATGGAACTATAAAGAACTGAGTTCGGATGAATATTACGTACGGTCATTTCTCAAGAAATCCTAGTGCATACTGATTTATCTAGGTGCAGGTAATAAGGCGACACGTTAAGAAAAGACGCGTCGTGACAAGGGTCAAAGAAAGAGTTTTCAGCATCAACAGCGGGAACATACTAACATCTATTTACACTGTGATATATATAGACTTATAATAGATGACACTATCCTTGTATCACCCAGTCCTGTTTTCCCGTAACACTTATTCGTTTAAAACCGGAGAGGAGCCTCGAGACTTTCAATACACCCAAGTTTCCTCCCAAATCCGAGGTACAAGCCATGCATCATCATGCAACCTTGTGAGTGCTTCACAGCTCCTGGATTCGTGTCATGGCGGCGACTAACCTGAGGAAATTGTTAGAATGTTGTGTGCCTGGCTGGTTTTCTGCCGCCTGTGCACCGGGAGCCCCGCCAACGTACTGGAACTCTCGCCGAGAGACACCTACCGCGACGACCAGGGCAGCTACGACTGCCTCCAGGAAGCCTGTGACACTACTGTCTGCGCGACCGACCCAAATGATGCACTTGCCGTGGCCACCGCTGGGGTGATCCTCTCGGTGGGCCCAGACTGTACGGGGTGGGGGGACTCAAGTCCTTGGCTAGTTACGGATGGTGATGCTGCCGCCTGTGGCACAGGCCGTAAGTTATACCGGGGCTGGTTATGGATATGGCGTGGGTGGAACAACAATCCCCCAAAATCAACGACGACCTTTGTTCCTTGGGAGGATTTTAAGGGTGCTACATGTACTGGCAAGAAGAACGTTGTTTGTATCAAGGGACCAAAAAAGATCCCAGATCCAAATACTGGTATGTGCATGAACTGGGACTTATAGTTACTCGTCGAGAGGGGCGGGCGGAGGACGTACTAAGTGTGCGGCATCATTCCTAACTCATAAGCCATCCGTACAGGGAGATATCTATGAATTCTACATGTCTCTTGGATGAAATCAGGAACTGAGGTTATAATTCTGTCAGACTGTTAGTACCTATAGGGGTGTAGGTCTTGTTCTAGGTGGAGTGTTCCTACCAGGACAGCTGCTAAGCTGATTATCACGACTGGGTAAAACATTGACCCTGGCGATAGTCATGCTGCATGGGATTTGCATTCACCGGCTTCAACCGTGGCAACTGAAAGGTTCAGACAGCATATAATTTTTTAATTTTTTTTACAGTTTAACGTCTAAGAAGGCAACGATCGTCACACCTCGGAGCGCAAGGCTACATCACTGAATAAAACACCTGGAAAGACTGAGTAATCCAGAACCCAGAAGTTCAGCAAATTGGATATTACCATCGTCCCAGTAATTGATTTCGCTACCTAGGTAGGTTGGTGAAATCCATAGGGTTAAGGCCATATATTTAAGAAATATCCGGCGGCGACAGGTAAACCTACTGGGACACATACACAAGCAAACAAGGATCATCACAAAGAAAGGCCTTGTATCATAAAATACAAAAAACCCAGCCTCTTCAGCACACTGACAAGCGATTTTGACAGTGTCACTATTAGAATTTGCTACGCGGGTGCATCCGCCTCTGCGCTTACGCAGCAAGTAATAAATATGGCCCCGTTTGATCACTGCTCTGTAACGTCCGGTCAACATCCGGTCAACATCCGGTCATCGGCAAAATGAGATGGCTTGTTGCCCCTCCCCCGCATGGGGCCCATTCCCGCGGGAAGGATGAAGGGAACTCATACCTGTATGCGGGAACGATGGACAGTAACACGCACCCATCTGTAACGTATTTCAGGTTTCTGCAAACTTTCGATTTTTGCAGTTTTTTATTCCCGCCTTACTTGCTATTCCAATAAAGCCAAGTTTCCACACAAATCGCCTTCAAGCCATTTTTGTCGTTTATTATCACTCCTTTCGTCATGCATTTGCCGAGTAATAACGAATGAGACGTTCTCGTCGTCGGCAGTGGCAACGCGGGATTCTCTGCCGCTCTGTCTGCAGCAGAAACAAAGTTGCCGTCCGGTCAAAGGCCAACTGTGCTGCTGATTGACAAATGCCCGAAAGGATGGGTCGGAGGCAACTCCTACTTCACAGCCGGCGCTTACCGGACAGTTCATGACGGTCTCCAGGATGTCCTTCCGCTTGTAAATAACGTCAACCACAGGAAAGCAACCAAGATTGATTTAGCCCAATACACGACTCAAAACTGTTCAAAGGACATGGAGAATGTTTGCGCTAGGCGCTCGGATAAGGAGCTCTGTCGGGTCTTGATTACAGACTCTCGGTCTACTGTGAAGTGGCTTGCGGATCGCGGCATCCGATTTCAGCTCTCCTTCAACCGTCAGGCATATGAGGTTGAAGGGAGATTCAAGTTTTGGGGAGGTCTGTGTCTAAAGGCCGAGGATGGGGGTAAGGGCCTCATCGCCGATCACCTAGCCGCGGCCAAGGAGAATGGTATGCTGCTGTCGTGGAGTACGGGACTGAAAGGTGTCAAAAGAGAGACCGGGCATGGACAGCACCGGTATATGGCTACTGTTCTTCAAGAGGGAGTGGAGCAGGTCATTTCGACCAACGCGATTATCTTCGCCGCCGGCGGATTTGAGTGGAATCCACGGATGCGCAGCCAATATCTTGGGCCAGGATGGGATACGGCCATGGTTCGCGGAACCCCGTACAATATGGGACGCCCGTACGACGTCGGTGCTTCGTTCTGAAGAATACCGCCCTGAGAGACTCAAAGACAATCGCTTCGAAGCGGAAACGACCGGAAGAGCTCGCGGCTGTTTTGTCTTCGAATGGACTCAAAGATCGTGACACATTTCTCAGCACTTGGAGCGAGTACAATTCGGCGACTTACGCGTTTCGGCCAGGAGCACCCCTCAGTGAAGTGGGATCCCTCTATTCTCGACGGCGTTTCGACGCAATCATCGACGACGCAACTGTCTCTGGCCAAGTCAAATTGGGTACTTCCTCTGGACAAGGGTCCGTTTCTTGCAGTGAAGGTGACCTGCGGTGTAAGATTCACATTTGGCGGACTCGAGGTCAACGCCGAGAATGCGCAGCTTTTCAGCGCCACAACAAGGCAGCCTATCGATGGATTATTCTGTGTTGGTGAGATGATGGGAGGCCTCTTCTACATAAATTATCGGGGGGGCAGCGGGTTTACCTCTGGTTCTGTCTTTGGCCGGAGGGCGGGCAGAGCTGCAGCAATGAGTAGCGGGAAGGTACAATAATCGGCGTTCGTCAATTAGACAGCCGTTTTCAATCTTCTGTTAAGACAAGCAACCCCGAGAGACCCAAGAGATATTGAATTCTCCTGCCATTTACAAAAGAATGCCTTTATTTGCTAATACTCCGAGAACTAAGACGACTTTAAACCTGGTCCCTCATTGTATAGGATCAGGTGTATACGAGTTTGATCGGTCCCGCAGGCTCGCTTTGCCACTCGATCGGAGGTCCCCGCGTTGAAAGTTATCGTCATCATCATAAGGGACCTAGAGCAGGGTACCTTCCGACAGAATAGCCGAATAGATCTTCTTAATATACTACTTCAGGACTCATCCAACAGCCAAGAAGACATACGCCTAGAAGAAACAAAATTAAGCAAGGTTGCAGCAGTCTATAGAGTTTTCTTCGGTCTTCTGAATATAAATTCGTGTTCTGAGCCCTCGAGATACCTTATCCCGTGTTTGAAATGCCATTACACCAATCGGGATAGCAGAGACAGCCCATCCGGCTACATTTTCCTCCTGCTTACTGATAAGCAACCGCTTATATTAAGGCTCGGTTGTAATACAACGCGTAGAAAACGGTGCAGTGTGATGCTGTCCCCCTATGTCTCGTCCCTTTGAATGAATAGGCTGACGGAGCAGATGTCACCGGCCATCCGTTGATTTCAATACGGAAATGGCCCCATGTAAGGTGCAACATCTGCCATGTGTGAGCTGGTAAACGGAGACTCGCTAGCACCTTGTACGCCAACAGGCCTTAATGCTGATGGTATCATTAATAGTGTTAAAAAAGCCGTAGCTTCAGGCTATTCTGGGAATGCTACCCAAAGGGGATGGATTGTCAGCGTGAAATCTTGTTTACAGTTGCTCATCTTCCAGACCAGCATTACGTTTCTTGCGCCTCCAAAGACGGCCATGATACAAAGTCTCAACGAAACCCTCTACGCTTGGCACAGCGATACTCTATACACAGAAGTAAGGAAGCTCACCTGCGTCGTCGACAAATATTATGGCCCCAGTGACGCCCGCCCTCATCTACACCCTCGGACACGGTCTCTCCTGTTGCCTGCGATAATTTCAACCTCGCTGCTAACGAACCCTGCGGTGCTAGCCCCGGAAGACCTTGTGATGGGAGCGTTGGCAAATGCTATGTCGGCGGAAAGGGCTGTACTGATGGCAAGGGCCAAGTTCCTGGCGGCGGCGTGTGGCGCGCAGTTCCCACCTCCCAAGGGCGCTAAACTGTTCAGAAGCACGCAATGTTCAGAGGAAGCTAGCATCTGAAGATCAAGTCACTATTTTGTCAAAACCAAAAAGATATACAGCTTGTTAAACCCAAGGTCCCAAGGCCCATCCAAAAAGACTAATACCGCCTGTTATCCACCAACCTAGGCCAACTGAATTACGTTCTACCCCAAGCCCGTACAATGAGCCGCCTGAGATTGAGCCTGCAGTGCGGAACGTGCTTGCCACTGCATTTGCTATTCCGTGAACGGTTCCGCGGCGGGATGGCTGAGTTGTTGACTGGTTCACCAGCAGAATGGTCACTAGAATCCCAAACGATCGGCCTAGCACGTGTAGGAACAGAACAAAGACAATCCCAATCCACAGAACATGAGTACTGTCAGGTGTAAGAAGGGTCAGGTACGGCGCAATGAAAAGACTGGCTGGGAACAGCGGCAGGGTGGCTTTGAAAGCCCTCACTGCCCCAAACTTGGTTGTGATATGGGGCACCACAGTGAGTTGTAGGAGCACGCCAATGAATCCCAAAGCCCCTACGGCAAGTCCTATGTCTGAGCTCCTGAGTTGAAGTCCTCCAGAGAAGACGAATGGAAGCTTCAGCGGAGCGTCTTTTTTGCGGCTGTCGGCAACCACAAACAAAGGCCAGAGTGACCCAAATGCGCTTTGTCAACCTTGTTAGCGATAATATTACACTTTTGAACGGTTGTAAGAGCGAACTGCAAGGAGAAAACTCACCCGAGATGGAACTCTAGTACTGCAACTGTGCATAATACGATGACGAACTTTAGACTCCATATTGACTCCGGTTGCTCCATTGAGTGATCCGGATCCTGTTGAGGCTCGGTCCCCTGCATTAGCAAGGCATTGCTGTCTTCAGCCAGGGCTTCATTGTCAAAGTTTCTTAATGGTCTGTACTTCCAGTTGTATCGGTGAAGGCATCCTCGAATCCAGTCATGCGGTTTAGTCATCGGCTTGTGCCAGCCCTGATGACTAGCCTTGTGCACTTCCTTCAGCTTATACCACACTAACAGTGCGTCTCCCATCAGCACCGAAGCGCTAATAAGATTTGGCATGGCATAGGGATTACTGGTTATCCCATTTCCTAATATGCTACTTCCTGAATCTGATGAAGTCGAAAAGAAAAGCCGAGAATCTATAGAAGCAGCTGCTACCACTATGTGTGCACGAGGCATTAGCCGACGATTTCAATGACTCGTTGTTATAGATTGAGAATTTTCTGAGTTGTTCGGCGAGCGAGAAACCGACTTACATGGGCCGATGGCATTGGCAACATGGAACGATAGTACCAGAAGGGAAAAGCCCGCCGGCAGACTTCGCGGAGGGAGGTTATCTGACATGGCGGTTCGAGCGGCGACCACGGTGCCGTTGGTGGCACCGGCTAGAAGGCGCCAAAATACTATGGCTCCGATTGACCCGGCGAAAGCCACTCCCACGCAGGAAATTGCCGTGGTGAGGAGACCGATGAGAATGACCGCCTTCCGGCCGATTCTGTCGACGGCGACCCCCCATGCCGGCGCCGAGAGGATCTGCGCCGCTGTGAACATACCCTGAGCCACGCCGACATGACGGGCCAGTTCGGTTGTTGAGAGATCCGGCTGCAAGTACTGAAGGTGAAGGGTCACGCAAGTTTGGAAGCTTGCGATCTGGTAAAAGTCGGCAACCCGGACAGATGCTATCACGGCAACGACCGCTGCCTTATCTTTTGGTAGATACGCCCAGGGCAGGCTGAATAAATTCCGAAACATGGCTTGCTATGATCTCGTCTGGTCCGAAGCCGGCTGCGCAGTAGGAGACGAGCCAGATGTTGCCACGACTAGCACCGGTCGGTGGGTGGGTTGCATAAACGTCTACGAGGTGCCGCATTCACCAAAGGCGTACCGATCGATAGGGTTTTCAACGACTACCACTGGAGACGCCACTAGGTGGAAGTGCCTACTCCGTACACAATGCAGAAAGTCTCTCCGCCTAGTAACCCTGCCCATGCAATGACTCGCACATATTGGGATCGCCCTAGCATATGCTGGATCGACTCTGCCCCTCCACTATTGATCGCTAGGTTCTTGACTAGCAGAGGGTCGCTGCGCCTCCGCGTCAATAACAACAATACACACCAGTGCTTTCTCTCTATACGTCGGACATGCATGCAGGCCCACAGGGGACTGACGTCAGCTGCCTAATGCTCGACCCTGCTGCAAGATCGCTAGGAGATTACCTAAAGGCTATCGACCAAGTGAGCTTAATTAGGCACTTAAGATATACGTTTTACCGTAGTATCCGTAAAAATGCCCACAGGTTGGGACAGAGATCAAAGGGTTTCATGTAGTTCTCCAGCCTCGCGTAAGTGTGTACAGGATCCAGCAGCTCAATACCCAAGTAGACCAACGGAAGAGCACATTACACAGCTGGAGGCGATTCCGCCGGCTGACGCGCTTGATGAATGAATCGCCCTCGTTGACGTGTGGGAATGGCCCTGCAGGAATGGGGCAGTCAAGAAATTTGCAGAGAGGCTCCCAGCCGTCACTCATGCGGAATTCAAGGAGCCTGTCGGGGTGCACGAGACTCCTGACCCGTTCGTTGTGGGACAGGAAGACACGCTTGGCGTTTTTGTCAAAATCGCCCATGAATACCGAGTCCCAGTACTTCCGCAGCATTGGGTAGTACATTGATGAAGCCCAATCAACGTAAGAAAGGGCTTTCAGGAAGCGGTCCTGGGCGCGCCGGTCTACGGTGGCTTTGGTGGACTTGAACCAGGTGTCGACATCTCGTGTCGTCAGGACCACCTTTGCATCCGGGTATGCCGCAACCAGCTCACTCGCGAACGATGCCGCAGGCCAGTCGCACACAGCTTGACAGTGTCCTAACAAGGCATCCCACTTGTCTTTTCCAAAAGACCGCCCAGTATTGTCATATTTGGCGGCAAGGGCATCGCTCCACAACAAGCAGTCGGGGGGGTTCTCGACGCTGGCGCTCATCATATGATATGTATCTTCGAACCCCAACTGTTTCAAGGCCGACCGAAGCGCTGCGTCAGCGTTAAAAATGATTGTCCATTTTGTGATTGTAAGCCAAAGGGGTCTAAGTACATGCTGTTCCTGTTCTTCCCATTCCTAGACAAAGGACTTTCATGGGTACTGTACGTGACAAATTTCGACGGTCAATATCAGTATCGCTTGTGAAAATGTCGGTAATTGGCTTCGATACGCCGCGTCTGAGAGACCCCATGATGGTGCGTTGTCTACGTGTTCGCTTTCCAAGTTGGAAGAAGGAAAGTTGCTAAATGAAGGACCATAGAAAAGGGTGTTGAGGCCGAATGAAGTAAAGTAAATGAAACATGGCGATTCTCCCTTAGAATGCTAGAGGGGCCCAAGCTGCTGGTTATATTATAGTTCGTGCTATTCGTCGTAAATCCCTTACCCATGGCAACGAGTAGATACGAATCGTGATTAGGTTCATATCTCCAGTTCCCTTAACGGCTTATCGGAACAGAGGCTAGAGCGTACTCGCCCCGCCGGACAGTTTTATGTGCGGGCCTGTGTCACTCTGGTGGATAACTGATAACTATCGTCAGGATGCAGGCAAGGTTTCCGAGTCAAAACCCCGTCCTCGGCGGGTCACTGGCCCACGCGTACTGCGACGTGCATTTCAGCCTGAGAAGATAAGTACATCTCGGACTTTTGATGGAATTGCGTAGGTGAGGGAAATATCCCACCAGTCTTACCAAGATAATTGATACTTAAATATCACACCGTGTATCTCTGACTGTGCCACTATTATTGTGTACGTGACGAGCTTAAGGGGAACCAGTAGCCTTTAAAGCATATCAAAGTTACCGAAACAGTATTTGTAAAAGCAAGGCAAAGGTCTACATATAAACTTACTTACAGTGACGTGACCAGTCACTCTAAGTTTGTCAGACACTTGGATAGCGCGTATCATGCCAACACTTTGTGGCACTAAACCACGAGAAACGTCTGTTAGTAAAGTACAAAGCAAAGTTATTTTCCCCTCCCAACTTTAAAAAGGCAATCAATGCCATTGGGTTTTAATAGTACTTAGAAGTGATGGGGGTAAATATTACACTATTTCTCCTCTTTTCGTAGTAGAAAGAGGGCTAAGTAGATGTGTCGGTGTGGGTGCAAGCGAGAGACTTGGGTTGGTAGTTTCTGACTCAAGCGTGGCCCCGCAAAGTATGGTTGGCTCGATACGTGGTATGTCGAAAGGTTAATAAGTCTTTCCGGTATCCATTAAATAGGTAAAAAGACGCTCGCGCCACAGGCCAAAAGGTTTACTTCCCCTCAATTTCCGCACCTTGCTTCTTCCAGCTCCGTCAATCAATCCATAGAAACAGTCACTTTTACCCATTCACCAACCAAAGCCATCAACTAGTCATGTTGACCCGCGGTCTCTGCGCAAGCCTACTTGCCCTGGCGTCTCTGACACAGGCGGCACCTATGCCTCGTGAGTTCACGCGTCTATTGGGTGCTGCAACATTGGGTTTGCTAACAGATTATATCTAGAGGAGCAAGGCAAAGTCGTTTCCAGAGATGCTTCTCCCTCTGCTGCCGAGCTAGAGTCTCGCTACATCTACACTCAGCACGCCACTGACGC